>JAGFZM010000003.1:731773-761085 GCA_017657215.1 Limnothrissa miodon | reverse complement strand
ATAGTATGATAATAGAAACCGGGTCTTTTTTTATGTTGAGTGGTTTTTTTTTTTTTTACTTGACTAAGATTTGACCTCACTGTCTATGTGGCCTGTTCTCCTTCTCATACGACCTTATGTGATTGGGATCTGATAAAATTTTCTTTTTCTTGTAAACTGCAACAGCTGCTTGGAAAACAGAATATCCATTGTCAGTTTGAGGAGTTGTATTCAGACAGCTACAGGAACTAGGTTAAGTCCTGCTTTTCTGTCTGAGCATGAGGGCTTGGCAGTGTTGGAAATAGTGAAGTTTACACTTTCCCGCAGTTGCTCCGTGGCCTGATTTAGTCCCAACTACATCAGGCATTTTTATAGAAGAGCAACAGAAGAGACACTTTTAATCAGGCCATCATATAGCAAATATAATCTAAAAAAATCAAATGATGGAGACTGAAAACTTTGAGAGAGTATGCTCCGTATTATACTTGGTTTAGTTACATTGAATGTTTCTTTCTTTTACTGGCATATTGTTTAGCCCTTATCAATGTGTCTGTTTGTTTGTTTGTTGTGTGTTAATATGCACTCTTTTGGAAGTATGGAAGTGCCTTATAAACATCCACTCACATACAGGAATATAAACCCTTATCAATGCACTCACACCAAACACATACACATTTCAACACAAGTATGTCCATATGACATAAATGCATACTTTCACTGTGTGTGTCTGTGTGTGTGTATGTACACATATACATTAGAGTGTGCGTGCATTTGCATGTGTGTGTGTGCACGCTTTAAATGAGTGTGGCTGTTCTCGGAGGCCTCGGGCTGGCCCTTCGCACTGCCTTGCTCTGGGCCTGTGTTGGAGACAGTGTCATTACAGAGAGAGAGAGAGCACACAGAGGCAGCCAACACAGTCTGCTCAGTTGCGCGCCACCGACGCACAAAGAGCAGCCTTCTTCTCCCTGGACCCGCATCCCTGCAATGTGCTTTTTCAAGCCCAGGGCGAGCAAGAGACATCAGCAAGAATGTACCAGCCCTCGCTCGAAAAGGGACGACATTGTTCCTAATGGTGCAGATTCATAAAATGCACTTGCCTTGGCCGTGAACCACTGTGCTTATACATTGGGAATTCTTTAAGAGGACTGTGGGTTTAGGATGTGCGATAAGGGCTTGTATTTGCATAGGCTAACCATCCAGATGTCAGGCTATGTGGTCTGCACTACCTGCCTCAGACACTGACTCAAGTTAATAGCTTTCTATTGAGTGAGGAATGTGTACACACATTGTCTGGATTCTGAACACTTATTTTACGTGCAAATATACTGATATGATTATGCGTACTAAACAAACCCTTTTGGCAAAAATAACCTATCAATGGCAACACTTCAAGTCACTTATTAAAAATGATTATCAATTCACCATTACGGCCATTCTTTCCCCATACATTACATTCATTAGCATACAGGCTACAGTAGAATACAAAGGCTGTCCATGAGTGTTGCATTTGGGAGCAAGAGAGACAGAAATAACTATGCTTCCAATGACACTAAGTTACTCAAATAGTTGCTAGCAACTTCATAAAAGATGGATTGTTGCTAGCAACTTCATTAAAGAAGTTACTTTACACATTACTTATTTTGGAAAGTAACTTACAGTATTACCCATTACTTGGGCCACATACATGTATGTTGTTTCTGTTTTTTTGTCCCATTAGTGAAAGAAAGAGCAGGAATCTAGTGAAAGTGGGTTTGCTCTTCTTGCAAATAAGTCATCTAGATTCTAATTTCATCTGTCCTTGTAACTGGCAAATCAATATAGGCTAGTGTTGTTATTGAGGCAATTTTTTTTATCTCAATAAGTCACTTTAAAAGTAAGAAAAAGTTTAACAAAACTTTAAGTAGTTTTTCAAACTAGTGCTGTAATGGCTTACTTTAGTAAGTAACTACGCCTACAGTCATGTGTTACTTCACATTAAGTTGTGCATTGGGAAAATCCCTAGTAAATTAATATATTCTTAAACACACATATCTAAAAAGGCTTTGGCACTAATCCATTGGTTTTAGCCCACTTGAGATTTGTCTGAAAACTGAAATCTGGCCATTTTTTTTTTTTTAAAAAGACAGGGAAGAGGGGGTCTTTTCTTTTTTGTATTTCCCTGTTGTGAAAACAAAGAGCTTTTTCTAATGGCTCGGTTAGCACAACATATGAAATCTCTGTGCCTCCTTCACCCAGAGGGCGAGCACAATGCTCCAGCTTCATGCCGTCAGATAGACATGCCCGGAGCTTAGTGATACGAAAGGTCAACCCCACCACCAACTCTTTAAACATGGCATGGCATGTCCTCTGCACGTGGAGCTTGAATCTGATGGTATTTAAAAGTCATCTGTTTGCAAACAGGCTCACTTACTTGCTGGAATTGCTGGCAAGTTGTTGGAAAGATGCACTCAACATTAGCAACTGTTATTTTACAACCCATGGGAAAGGCAAGCTTTAAACATCTACGAAAATAGCAAGTTTTTAATTAACTGTTGGCACACTTATTGGACAAATGCTACTCACTGTTGTGTTCACAACTGTTTTGGTTGTGCTACTGGATTAAAGGAAATCCACCCATTGCGTCAATACAGGGCATCTTGGCACGCACAAACCCATATCTACTGCTGTGAGGCTGTGAAGCTGTGTAGCTGTGTCCTGTCAAGATGACTGCGTTTTGTAACCCTGGTACAAAGTTATCGATATGCAAGAAGCATCTCAGTTCTTTCCTGGGTTTGTCCTACAAGGCATCAACAACTGTCGACAATTACAGCTGTAATCATTCATTCTCTTAGATCAATGTTTCAGAGAAACAAAAAGGCAGACTTCTAAGATTAAACTAATCTTAGTGTTAACTTGTGTATAAGTCTGGTTGACTGCCATTTTAGCAATAGTAGGATCACATTGCATCCAGTAACACTGAACGTAATAAGTGACCACGACGAATATTACAACAGCAAAATAAGAAAAGAATTACATAATGGCTCTTTTAAAAACTGATATAGTTCCAGGGTGATTGCATTCCTTGAGTCAAATGTGGCCTGAAACATTCTCTTAATGGTGATAACAGACTGGAAGGACATAGTTCTAATCCCGCTGCCTTTATTTCAAAGCACTGAAGGATTTCTCTTCCATGAGAGTGTTGAGAATATGAGTAGTAGGCCTCATTACAAGCATTCCTGAATGAATTAGTGCTGTTGTGTGCTAAGGCCGAGTTAGCCCCCTTTTCCACTGAACCCTGAACTCATTCGCTGCTCATTTCAACCAGGGTCAGAGGTAACTTGACTAATTAAGAGTTTACCCAGTCCTTAAACCCATCTCAAGCTTAGTGTTTTAACCCCTCTTTTCCAACGGCTCCGCCTGGCACTGCGCCGCTAGGCTAATTCGGCCTCTGGGGCTTCCATGGAATTCCGTGTACACAGTTAACAGGAAAGATCAAAATGAAACAAAAGTTCAAAGTAGGAAAATTGTTCTTTATGGTCAACCTAAATTGGAATAGTGCGGGTGACATAACTGCTTTATGAAACTATACAGTCTATGGTCAACGACACTGTCCACTGTCAACATGCAAGTGATATAATGAAGATTAAATATGAATTGCACAAATATGTTCTACTGGTTGTTTTGAACGATCCATAGTTCACAGTTCACACCTGTTTGACCTGCCTGCATTTTGCGCAAGACAGATAGAACGGTAAATATTGGATCTGAATAGATCATTAGATCAATAAACCCCACAAATCATAGTACTTCAGAGTAAATCAATGAACTTAATCATCTTACAAGTGAAAATCACTTCTGTTTGTTATAGAAAAATCATTGTATGTAATTTATGATTTGTTTCAAAACAAAAGTCAATTAAAGAAAGAAAATAAATAAAAATGTGCAGCTGAAACATTCTACCTGACTACCTTTGACTAGAGATTTTAATATTCATAATTCATAATTATTTTTAATTACTGATTCAACACTTTATAGTAAATATTACTATATATTTACTATATCTGCAAAAGTATTTTGAGATACTATAATAAAGTAGTCCACACTTTTTTCAGCGACACACCACTAAAAGGCAGTGTCCTAGTTAGAGACAGAAACACAAGCTCTTACCAGATATTTCTGTTTCCTGGTAGTGAAGTCATTTTCAGAAAAAAAAAAACAACAATAAAAACAAACTTCTCAGAACTAGTGCAGCAAGATTTTAAAACATCAGGTTTTGGTTGTCCACTCGAACCAACCCCCAAAATCAAAGTGATACAAAATTCGGCAGTGCACTGGAGAAAATAGGATTAAACATGTTGAATGCCAAATGTCTGGAAACATGGCAGGCAGCGGAGGAGGAATTCACTAAAGACATAATCCCCCCTATGGATTTAACACAGCGCACCTCAGGCCAGCCTGAGCCAGCCGCACTGACACCAGGTCCAGTGTTACTATCCCACGCTCCAACAGTTGAAAGGGGGACACAAACAGACAACTTAACACATAATCCAACCTAAATATATATGACTTCTCTGTATATTTGTATGTAGTATGCTACGGTACCTACTGCCGCAACACCTGTGTTATATTAAAATGAATGTATAGATGCATATTTCAACTGTTACAATGTTAAGGCCGTGACTCTAAAAATATATAAATGTCAGTAAAGATAGAATGGCAGAACTCACTGATAGTGGGAATCCACAAGGGGTGGGGTGGGGGGCGTCTGGGGTGAGGGAGGTCTGTCTCCCCTAATGCTGTCAACGTCTCTGTGCTCTCCTGGGCCTCTCAGGATTTTGGTGACTTTCTCCTCCACCGCTGGCAGAGAAGCGTGCAGCACGATGTCGGGAGGCTTGGGCGACCATACTGATAAAGTGGGTGGTCACTGCACGACCCAGACAGAAAGGAAGAGAATGGGTGAGGGTGAGGGGGTGTAGATTGAATTAAGACATTAATGCAAGACACAAACAGACTAACTGAATTCATCTGGGGCAGACAGTGTTAACAGTAAAAGTGCTGCCTTGAATTAAGAACTCGCCTGCGCAGAAAGATGACAGGTGAAAAAAAAGAATCCATTCACATACACGCACACAAACATTAATTCAAACACATTCATTTTCTCTATATTTGATTCTCAAACTTTCACAAGGCCTGATTTCTCCCAGTAGAAAATGCAGACACAATCACTCCACCTGCCCTTCCTTTCAACATAAAGCTAACATGCAGTTGTTCATGTAGTGAGCAGTACAGAGCACAAGTCTCTGTACAAGTAGCTCAAGGTCAACAAAGTGGTACAATATCCAAAAAGTGAACAAAAGTGTAAATGTGAAATGTGTCAGGGGCACTCAATCTTTTTTTGAAAATTCACAGCCGTGTGGACATTTTTCTCAGCAAAGTCCAGCTGTGTCATAATCGTACTAATTAGCCTGGCTGGCTGGCAGGTCAACTTCAGCTGGGGCCAACACCAATCCCTTGGCCCAATGCTCTCCCCTCGTGTAACAAAGAGCAGACCACCTGCATCTTGCAAAGCAAAAGTCCAGCTCAATACTTTGGGGAGGTTCTTACAGGAATGGACCCTATGCAAAGTCTTTCCTCACCAGATAAGAGATGCACTCATTATGAAACTGCTGGCCAAAATGTTTCACAAGACTAGAGAACCTGTTCTAACAAGTTAGAAAATGCACGCCTCCTTTAGAGAGAGTGTATATAGTACAAACTAATTGTGAAACCCTTACATACAATTCCTTTATTTCTCTTGTTGCATTTAGAGCTTTAAAGGGATCAAATAAAAACAACGAGCAACACTGACAACAACAAAATGGTTGTTTGTAGATAAAACAGCAGGTAGTCAACAGCTGCTAGTCATGCAGCTGGTCAAAAATACAAAACTTAAAGATTGAGGTATATTAACAAGAGAACATAGACATTAACTGAAAAATCTAAAATTAATGTTAACTGAATGGCGAAATCAAATTGTTGTGCCCTATTTGATTAACATTTGCTGTCAATTCACTATATGGTGCATGCCATATCTTTTTTGTTTGTTCTTTTCCATACTAACAGCACTGGTGACCACAATCATCTGGGCTGTTGATTGGTTCACACTGGATTTCTCCTTTGACACAATGTTTCCAAATAATAAATATATAAATGAAGTAAAATATTATGACTCTAATGCTTGCACCCCAATGTGTTGCAGTTGTACAGAAATCAGCCAGCCTACTGAGAAATTTCTTGGCCTCAGAAATGTAGATTCCCTTAAACTTCCATTACTGATGTAAATGGAAACAGTGTGCATGTATCTGTAAATACTTAAAGTGGCAATAGGGCCCAGATGGGCCACAATATCAAATAGCAACATAGCAAGTGCATGGAACATATATGCATATGCATAAAACAGAGCTCAATATCAGCGGATGTTTACGTTCGATGAGCTCAGTTTCAGCAGGCTGATTGACCTTCCCTTTCACAAAAAGGCCTGAAAATATGTTGGATTTTTGTTCAAATAAAATGTATAAAAGCAGTTTATGATACTTTCCATCTTTCCATATCTGTGCGAGTCTGCAAGTAACAAAGGAGTTAAATAAGCACCTTTTGTCTGTTCCTTGTCATTTGGTTATCTAAAATCTGAGAGTGTGACTAATTACAGTAGTGACCTACTGGTGACTCAGTCAGTTTCGCATATTTGACATGGATTGGCCAAAATTGAATTGTATAATGCATTTACCTAATGGTCGAGATTATTTTTAGGCTAAGAGCTATGTATTATGTGCTGTTCAATCAGGATGTAGAAAACAAAATATCAATATGAGATCATAAGATCATTCTAAAATCATTCTTAGGGTTGTTCTTAGGGTAAAGCACTTAACATCTAAAGACCTCATTCAATTTCTTATGACAGAAAATGTCTTTAGCATCTAAGACAATTGCACATATACACGTTTTCTTTATATTTGCTCAAGCTAAATTAACTATATGGTTGGGACTGTACGCTGGAAAGCCCCTGTTGATGCAGTACAGGTACCATTAGAGGCTGCCCAGGAGCAGAATGCTAAACACTGGTTTGCCAGGAACTTTAGAAACAGTGAACCCAATGCTCTGCGAGTCTTCCTGCAGCCGAGGGCTGTAGCCCATTCACTGGACTCAAAAATCAGGAACAAGTGACAACTGATAATCCAGCATAGGAAAGTCTCTTTTACGATAACTGTGTATAATTAGCGTATTCCAACACAACCAAGGCATGGCATTAGCGTAAAACCATATGCACATCTGTTTTCCTTACACTTTCAACTGAGCAAACTGCATTTTAAAACACAGCTATGTAAAGGCCGGTGATACAAGTATGCGGAAAACGTGAACCCAGGGATACCATGACGTAAAGTGTGTAGTAAAAATCTTTCTGACACAACAAAATGACACGTATGATAACATGGGAGTCACTGGAGCAGCCTGCGCTGAAATTATGCACAAGCTTGTGATCACACTATATGCACAAGACTGTGACCACACTATATACTATACTATATACAGCCCTAAGAGTTGTATTGAACTTGAGCTGAGTTGAACATGGCAGTGTTTATGAAAAATTAGATGCACTAGGACTTGTTTTTTTTTTTTTCCCAAATCATGGCCCGGTTGGCCCAGTGAGTTTTTTTTTTTTTTTTTCCATAGCCCTGTGGTCCTTGGGGGCTGTCAGAAGGAAAAAAGATTGTGGACACACAGCAAACCAGCAACAGAGAAATTCACTGTAAATGTATTTTGTCTTCTAATAATACATTTCCATTTACAAAAAAACAGCCAACAAGCTTAATACCCAGCACTTGATATCAAGCAATCTAATTGATGCACACAAAAGTTTTTAATTAGATAACCAGTTTTGATGATGAAGAACTGATGCTTTGTTCATACAGCTTCCTGCTTCCCTGGACTGTATTTTGTTTCTATATCCAGGTCCTGGACTGCATTTTTAAACAGGTTGGCAGCCACTTGTGAAGTTAAATCTCCAAAACTTGTTGAACTTTTGGTACTTCTTTCTCCAGCTACCTCAAAAGCTCCATCTTGTGTTTGAGCAATACACATACAACCCTCGGTAAAAAATTGGAAAACTAGGCTATGAACGTCTTTGCTATTTCTAATTTAAAAAAGACCAGAAAACTATAAGTCACCACTAGCACCTGAAGGGTCCTTAGTCTGTAGTGCCTTCTTCTCCACCCCCTCCTCCCCCTTAAAGTCCTCCCCTTCCCCATTTACTGGAACTTCCCCCCCACCCTCTCACCCTCCACCAGTCTCCTGTCCACCTGACAAGTGCTAATCTTTCTAAGCTGTCTTTTGCAATGTGTCTCTTTAGTCATGTTAGATAAAAGTATCTGCTGAACGCATACTTGTTAATGTATTGTAAATATAATGGTTAATGGACTTATTATAAGTTCTGGTACCTTTTTTTGTGGTGCTTGATAAGATGGGTTTGGATGCCAGCTGTGAAGCCCTTAACCCTAAGTAGCTCTAGTAAGTAACTGATAGTTGCTTTGGATAATAAAAAATAACATCTGCTAAAATGTAAAATGTGGACTATTACTAAAAGTTTAGGAAAGAAATGCTTTTTAATATTTAGTTTAGAAAATAAGATTAAGCTTCTGTGAATGAGATTATGCACCTTTTGCAACTTCAGATGACCAACGTGAGAATGTTAAGACTGAGGGGAGAAATGTGTAACTCACAATTTCCCTCAAAGTGATTTGAAAAACACATTCATTTAACAAACCGATCCTTCTCCCCGGGAGGCGAATCCTATCTTCTTGATATTTCAATACAGTAGACAACAATTGAACGCAGGAATTGCCTTTCCACACATAGAGGAGGTCAGACTAGCCTTGCAGCTTTGGATAAAGTGCTACCATTATAGCTCCAACACAAGACATGATGAGGTAAATGGTAACTCGTGACAAAGAAGTAAAATGCTGTGAGTTGTCCTCTTGTGAAATTTGCCTTGGAGCCAGTGGACACTTCTAAGTACTACAATTTTTCAAAAATAACAGTGAGAGTAAAAGACTTGCCCTGCAGCCAGTCACATATCTCACTTGCACTCATTTAAACGACTCCACAGAGTTGACTCTGTTCTTTTTTTCTTTTTAAGACGCATGACCTTTCACATTACAACCTGTAAATTTCTTTTAACCTAGGAACATTTAAAAGTATTTAAAATGTTTAAAGATACACTACAAATAAAATTATCACAAAGCATCACAAAGACCCTTCCCATTCTTTGTCAATTAATGACAGTAGTAGTATATATCCGGTAGCTTATGTCAAAATTGATTACGTCATTTGATGGATGAGGGTACAGCCCCTTTTCTACCGGAAGTCCCGCCTTCTGTCACCGGAAGTCCCGCCTTAGTGTCATGTTAGGTTGTGACAGCTGTCACAGCTGTCAAATTTGACAGCTAGTTTGGTTGAAGAGTGCTTGGGTGGGCGTGACTGGAGGGGAAATGACATCTTGTGTCATACTCCAATGCTAGACTGTGTGTTTGCCCTGACTTGTTTTAAACTAAATAGTTTAAACTAAAAGTTTAATAAGGTTAGTGTTAGAGTGTTTGCCCTGACTTGTTTTAAACTAGATAGTTTAAACTAATAGTTTAAGGTTAGTGTTATGTTTTTAAATGTTTAAAAAAAAAAAAAAAAAAAAATTGTTTTTAAAATAAATAAAATGAAAGTAATGATTCATTTACCTAAAAGCTGTGTATTTAATATTCTTCTTATCCATCTCCAAATAGTGTGTTTTAAGTTTTTTAACTAGATTTTAAATAAAATAAATTCTTTATAATACTATAGCTCTAGGATTGTAGGCCTAACACCTAGCCTACATGATATAGCCTAGTGTGATATGTTCAGGCATAGTCTGATTTCTATCTAAAGAGTTTAATAAGGTGAAGGTTTTTTTTAATGTTTTTAAAAAATAAAATAAAAAATCGTTTTTTTTTTAAATAAATGAAATAAAAGTGATAATTGATTTACCTAAAAGGTGTGTTTAATGTTGTTCTAATGCATCTCCAAATAGTGTGTTATAAGTTTGGTTTTGTTTAATAGAACTTAGGATTTATAGTTTAAGTGTTTTTTTTTTAACTAGGTTTTAAAGAAAATAAATCCTTATAATACTGGTTGTAGGCCTAGTTGTAGGTGATGTAGTGGGGTGTGTTGAGATATTATTCTTTCACCACCCTGTTTAGTTCATAGACATATAACATATCTAACCTATAGGTTAGGGGATAAGTAAATAAAACAAACAGTGGCCTATATAATAGGATGTTATCTTTTTCTTCTTGTTGTTTTTTGTCCATGCACGTTAGGTTAGATAAGTCTCCAAAATGGTTGTAGCTTAACTTGCTTACACCCAATTGTTTGATTCATAGAGAAGATTAATCTATCAAAAATATAACTTTATTTGTTTCAACTAGTTAAATAAAATACATTCTTGACATATTTAGGACAAAGGAGTGTTTAAGAATGTAGCCTAATGTTTTTGTCGATGCACGTTGTTTGGGGGTTGGATCAACAATCTTATTTGTTAGGTCAGCCTGCCTAAATGTTTCATTTGTAATGTTTTATATTGGTAAATTTAAGTTGTCTGTTTTAACTCATCTAAGTAAAAAATAATTTCTTTATATAAGCCTATGTCGCGAACAAAGGTTTAAGAATATTTGTTCTGAAGAGTAGCATACCGTCTTGCCAGTTCGGTCTCACTAGTGAGATCCTTTGTTTCGCAAAGGTTTTCAACATGTCTGGGTTGAGCTTGCTTACAACTAGGCTACGTATAATTGTTTAATGTGTAGAAGTTCAATCTGTCAAAATATAAGTTTTATTCATTTTTACTAGGTGAATTAAAACAAATCATTCATATATTTAGCCAGCTAAGGAGTTTTTAAAATATTTGTCCACGCACTCAGTTTTTGCTTAGACTCATCTTTCGATTTCGGTAGCTGTGTTTAAAGTATTTAAAGAGAAGTTTTAATGTTTTTGGTAGCCTATTTAAGCCATAGTCTGGCGTTATAACTAACCTAATATAAACAAAAGAATTTCTTGATAGCCTATTTTACGAACAACTATTGTCCCGGTCCACTTTGTGCTTCGTTAGGCTAGCAAGCTTAGATAGGCCTATACCTACCTATCAAGTTTGTCAGCTACCTAATTAATTAGTGGAGACGTTTTATTGAGATAAATTCAAGGCTCAGTGATTCAACCAAATAAATTATTTTCTTGAAACATTTTAAGCTACATAAGTCTGATGCAGATTGACGCAATTGACTATCTAGCCTACATGCGTGTCCATTTTCATGCACCATGCTATTAGGCCTACTGGATAACTCATGGATTGTATAAGGTTGTAGCCTACTGCTCGTTGTGTTGGGGGTGGTGTGATAGACGTCTGCCATTTCTCTCTTAATTCGGTGTTCTAGGTGTAGCCTTATAGGTCCGAAATAGTCCTAAACCCTTGTTTTAAGAAATGTAGGTCTACAGCACAACACCGCATCAACCTTTTAGTGATTCTTAGTTGGTAGCCTATTTGTTTTAGCTAGACATTTAGTTCAGTCTAAGCCATGGGCTACGTTTATTGATTTGTGTATAAATCGTGTAGCCTCTGAGAGGGCTAACGTGATGTAACGTGTAGGATATGGCCAGTCACGGAGATCACTAGCCCTACATGTTCTATAAATTTAGCCACCAGTCAATCTACGTTACCACCACTCACAGTAGCCTAACTGAACAGGCTATACAAACTCAGCATACATTGATTAGTTGTAGCTGGTGTTCAACGGGTGCTGCAGACATTTTTTCAGGATGCTTCATATTTAGACTAACCTTTCAGGTGTAGATAAAATGGCTCAACCCTCACTTTGTGTGGTTGATATTCCATCATAGCCTAGTTATTTTCCATTTGCACAAAAACCTACATTTCTGATTCTTGAAGACTGAGACTAGGCTACCCAATTCCAGGTCTCCTCAGTCTCCATCTTATGGCTGACTAGAGTAGCCTACTAGGGTACATCAGAAGTCTACCAATCTGATAGATGATGTGTACTGAGGTTTTTAAATTGTCACGCAGTTCACTAGCCTAAATACATCAAGCCTTCAACAATTTTAACATTTACGGAAACAAGTAAATTAATAGAATCCCACTTGCATGATTCCACAAGTTGTTCCTGCACCTAACCTGTCTTATATCTCTCATTGTTATGGCACATGTCATGGCTGAAACCTTGAACTATTGACAACATTCTCAATCATGGCCAATTTCTTTTCAATTAGAATGCATTTCCTTAAGCTAAATCTTTTAACAGATACCCATGACTAATTTGGTTACAACTATAACAAGATTTGTCACATATGCTAAGTTTTTTCTTACAGTATCATTATATTAACATTTTTAAGTAGTAGTCAATGAAAACAGATATCTACCATGTCCTCAATAGGGTTGATTACTGCAATGGTCTTTTCACAGGTATTCCTAAAAAGATCACGAAACATCTTCAACAGATCCAAAATACAGCTGACAACATTTCAACAAGTAAAGAAAGAACCAGCCACATTATCCCAATTTTAAAATCCTGGCATTGGCTTCTGTAATTTACAGAATTGATTTCAAAGCATTACTCCTTGTGTTTAAACCAGTAAATAGAATAGGATGTAGTTACTTGTCTGGTAACTTTCAAAAATACTCAGGACACAAGAAAAAAAAAAATACTTGAAAACCTATGGTTAAAACAAAGCGTGGTGTAGCAGGGTTCAGCTACTATTCAGCTCAGATTTGGAAACAACCTCCTGAATACATAAAAATGCCCCTACTGTTTCAAATCCAAACTTCAGACCAAACTTTTCTCAGATGCTTTCTCTAAATCATTATTCTTATTCTTTTTATTTTCAATCCCTTATTAACTTTTTATTCTTTTTAACTTTTACTCTAGTTATATTCTGTCCTTTATGATTTTATTTTATCTCTGTAAAGCACATTGAACTGTCTCCATGTGTTTGAAATGTGTTATATAAATACACTTCCCTTCAGTAGTTCATTTCTTTGACTAAATATGACCAAAATTCATGATTATTCACACACCATTCATTCATTCTACCATGACTTTTAACTATGTACCAGATTGTCTATAGAAAATATAGGTCAATAATAACATAGGAATAGTGTTGTGAAAGTTACTTTGAAAATATAAGGAGCTACACTTACAACTTACAGAACCTAAATGTAATATACTGTTACTATTTCAATTACTTAAACAAAATGTAATTAATCAAAATTGATGATTAATTTGATTGCTTTTGGATTATTTATTAACTTTGAATTAATTTGATCAACTTTCAACCGTTTCCAGTTTTAAAACCTGGTGGTGTTACCCCTACAGTATTATTCAACACTGAATGCTGTCAAAATCCTTTAAAATTCCTTAGATTTCAATGGGGTATACTTAAATCACAGAATTCTGCCAGTTTCTTATTGTCTATTCCTGCTAAATCAAACATTAGATATTCAGTATTTGGTTAACTAAAAAGTTGTCCGGTTGTCGGTACACCTCATTTTTATTCCCTGCAATGAGCTAGGCCTACTCTAAGTTTCTATGATGTATAGCATCATTATCGCAACAGCAAACTGCCTGTAGTTTGTAGATCCAATTGTTTAGTTATCAATGATGTCAAATCTTTCTCTACAGAAGATAACTCATAAATGTAACCATGAATATTTCCTTATACAGTAACTGATTGTAATACACAGTTTTCAAAGTTCTGTAACTGATTACTGTTACTATTATTTTGTAATTAAATTATATAGTTTTGTTACATCCCCAGTATTATAGAAAATACTTAATTCGTCATTAACCCATCGTAAGATGAACACTGGTTTTGTATTGTCTGGTGTTGTGTCCTACAAAATATGTATACATATATATATTGTGCTTTCAGACATAAAACAGTACATACTTTCCTGAAGTGAAAGACTAGTATCTATGCCAAATACCGACTTCCCTGTAACATCATTCGTCTTTCAGTCTGAAAAAAAAAATTCTATCATAAACTAGTTCAGTAACATGAAATAAGTGTATACATGGAAACACTTCAAAAAGTGTTCATAGAAAAAGTTGTACTACTTTGCCAAAGATAAGCCATCAACAACACCCCTACAGCACTGAACCTTACTATGTTATTTCTGTTTTCATTAGTCTTTGCAGGTTTTATTTTATTATAAAGTTTTTGAAACTGTTTTTAGAAATGTGTATTTATTGAAAAGATTCACCACAGTGATATTTTATCAATCCCTGTCACAAGGATATTTAAAGTAAAAAAAAAATCACTAGTTGACCATGTAAGTTAATTCATGACATAAAGTATGAAAAAGCAATTTATTCAAACACAACTTACTACATTAAACAATTATATTTGTTTTAAGACCAAGAGTAACTACAGTTCCTGTTCAACTAACGGTCAACACTAGTACACACAGACACACGCAGACGTAAATCTTAACAATTGTCCAACAAATACAAATTCTGGCAAATAAAATGTCACATAGATCAGTGTTAACAATCACCCACCCACCCAAGTACAACCAAGAAATGTTTTTAGTACAAATTAACATTATTCTTTAAAAATATATGTTTTCAGCACATCAAGCTTATGTGATTCCACACTTAGTGACAGCTTAGTGTCACACCCCTAAAATTATTTTGTTATTACCTCACCATTCAATTAGAGACACAGCTCCCCAGTTGAATACTAACTTTAACAAAACTATGATTTTAAGTGCTGGATTCTTTTTGGGGTTTATAGTTAAAAGCATTGAAAACTGGAATTATTATCTGTATGTTAAGCTAGAGCAGACATTTACACAAAAATTGAATGAACTACCTATTAAGTCATTAGTGTTTGTGTAAAAAAATAAACAGATGTACAAATACAAACCTCCTGATAACTAATGCAGGTAATAATTTAGTTGTTCAGAGTGAAATTAAACAATCAATACCGTCAATATACAGTTACAGATCTTGTAATAGTTGAGTTCTTTTTAAAACATCAATACCTAATGTACATGTCTATATCCACCGTGTTTACACATTTTTCTTATGCATAATAACATACTAGACCAGGGGTCTTCAACCTTTTTCAGCTCAAGGACCCCTTGGCTGTGAGAGAGCCTGAACACGGACCCCCACACCTATGGAGTAAGATTGCTGTCAAAATATTTGTGTCCATATATTTGATACACGTGCGTATTTAGTTGTGCATAAAATAAACATTTGTTAGTTCTCAAATGAGTTCAGTCATGCATAAAAAATACGAATTAAAAAATTACAAGTAGCCTACAAAATCAAAATTTCAATACGCCTCTCAATATTATGGATACGACTTCGCACACATTACTCAACTGTCAGAATACGTCATCGCCCCATTCACAGGCATTACTTGTTGAGAAAAGAAACGTTTTGACAGCTATCTTACTCAATACCTGGCCCACCTCAAATCCTGCCGTCATTTGGACCGTCAGTTAGTGCCTACATGCACGCACGCACACACACAAACGCACACATTCTAAACAGGCGTTATTATTAACAGGGGGGTAATAACTTGTTTCTTTACATAGTTGCATAAATTCGCCCTATAACAGAATGAATGTCACAAGGGTTAACTAGCTGGATATATTCAGCTAAATTCAGGCAAAGCTTCATTGGCTCAAACTGATACAGACAGAAAAGCCTCTTCCTCTTGTGTAAATATAACTTTCAGAAGGAAACACAAACACATGATTATCGTTATCGTTTTATTGTGATGGAACGTTGGATGAATGAATTTGCGCAGAACGCCTTGAAGCGCAAAGACCGCAGACTCTCATAAAAAAACAACAAAGCAAAACATCACACAGAACAAATACCCCGCAAAGTTTAGGGTCCATCAGTCCCGACACTGAACAGACGAATCAAACGTAATTTATCTCCCGGAATGAAAAGAACGAGTTTGCTGAATACGAAAACGCACGGGGGGGGGGGAAGTGTTCTTTAATCGCGATGATCCAACTCAAATTAATTCATTTTTTATTATAGTGGGACGGAGAATTAAAGATAACTGATCAGCTACCAGGTCCTAGTGAGAGCACTGAACCTGGTGAGTGGAACAGAGCTTCTCTATTCTAGGACTGATGGAATTAGCGAGGCAATGTCACATCAGGCTCAGGCTGAAGTGGTGACCTGTATTTGTACATGAAATGCTAATGTGTTTTGGCAAAGGTTAGCAAAATGTTACGCAGGGATCACATGATCACATGCATGATTCATGAGTAGCCTACAATGTGTTATTTAAAAACGAATATGAAGCAATTTTCTTTTGAACATTATGTTAACTATGACAAATTTAATTTTTTGGAAGAGAAAAAAAATGCTTCAGACGAAATATTTTCGCGGACCCCCTGCAGTACCTCCGCGGACCCCCTAGGGGTCGCGGACCCCCGGTTGAAGACCCCTGGCTTAGACTGAACTAAATGTCTAGCTAAAACAAATAGGCTACCACCAACTAAGAATCACTAAAAGGTTGATGCGGTGTTGTGCTGTACACCTACATTTCTTAAAACAAGGGTTTAGGACTATTTCGGACCTATAAGGCTACACCTAGAACACCGAATTAAGAGAGAAATAGCAGACGTCTATCACACCACCCCCAACACAACGAGCAGTAGGCTACAACCTTATTATACAATCCATGAGTTATCCAGTAGGCCTAATAGCATGGTGCATGAAAATGGACACGCATGTAGGCTAGATAGTCAATTGCGTCAATCTGCGTCAGACTTGTGTAGCTTAAAATGTTTCAAGAAAATAATTTATTTGGTTGAATCACTGAGCCTTGAATTTATCTCAATAAAACGTCTCCACTAATTAATTAGGTAGCCTATGATCTGACAAACTTGATAGGTAGGTATAGGCCTATCTAAGCTTGCTAGCCTAACGAAGCACAAAGTGGACCGGGACAATAGTTGTTCGTAAAATAGGCTATCAAGAAATTCTTTTGTTTATATTAGGTTAGTTATAACGCCAGACTATGGCTTAAATAGGCTACCAAAAACATTAAAACTTCTCTTTAAATACTTTAAACACAGCTACCGAAATCAAAAGATGATTCTAAGCAAAAACTGAGTGCGTGGACAAATATTTTAAAAACTCCTTTGCTGGCTAAATATATGAATGATTTGTTTTAATTCACCTAGTAAAAATGAATAAAACTTATATTTTGACAGATTGAACTTCTACACATTAAACAATTATACGTAGCCTAGTCGTATGCAAGCTCAACCCAGACATGTTGAAAACCTTTGCGAAACAAAGGATCTCACTAGTGAGACCGAACTGGCAAGATGGTGCTACTCTTCAGAACAAACATTCTTAAACCTTTGTTCGCGACATAGGCTTATATAAAGAAATTATTTTTTACTTAGACGAGTTAAAACAGACAACTTAAATTTACCAATATAAAACATTACAAATGAAACATTTAGGCAGGCTGACCTAACAAATAAGATTGTTGATCCAACCCCCAAACAACGTGCATCGACAAAAACATTAGGCTACATTCTTAAACACTCCTTTGTCCTAAATATGTCAAGAATGTATTTTATTTAACTAGTTGAAACAAATAAAGTTATATTTTTGATAGATTAATCTTCTCTATGAATCAAACAATTGGGTGTAAGCAAGTTAAGCTACAACCATTTTGGAGACTTATCTAACCTAACGTGCATGGACAAAAAACAACAAGAAGAAAAAGATAACATCCTATTATATAGGCTACTATTTGTTTTATTTACTTATCCCTAACCTATAGGTTAGATATGTTATATGTCTATGAACTAAACAGGGTGGTGAAATAATAATATCTCAACACACCCCACTACATCACCTACAACTAGGCCTACAACCAGTATTATAAGGATTTATTTTCTTTAAAACCTAGTTAAAAAAAACACTTAAACTATAAATCCTAAGTTCTATTAAACAAAACCAAACTTATAACACACTATTTGGAGATGCATTAGAACAACATTAAACACACCTTTTAGGTAAATCAAGTATCACTTTTATTTCATTTATTTAAAAAAAAAAAACGATTTTTTATTTTATTTTTTAAAAACATTAAAAAAAAACCTTCACCTTATTAAACTCTTTAGATAGAAATCAGACTATGCCTGAACATATCACACTAGGCTATATCATGTAGGCTAGGTGTTAGGCCTACAATCCTAGAGCTATAGTATTATAAAGAATTTATTTTATTTAAAATCTAGTTTAAAAAAAAGTTACTAATCAAACCAAACTTAAAACACACTATTTGGAGATGGATAAGAAGAATATTAAATACACAGCTTTTAGGTAAATGAATCATTACTTTTATTTTATTTATTTTAAAAACGATTTTTTATTTTTTATTTTTTTAAAAACATTTAAAAACATAACACTAACCTTAAACTATTAGTTTAAACTATTTAGTTTAAAACAAGTCAGGGCAAACACACAGGCTAGCATTGGAGTATGACACAAGATGTCATTTCCCCTCCAGTCACGCCCACCCAAGCACTCTTCAACCAAACTAGCTGTCAAATTTGACAGCTGTGACAGCTGTCACAACCTAACATGACACTAAGGCGGGACTTCCGGTAAAAAAGAGGCGGTACCCTCATCCATCAAATGACGTCATCAATTTTGACATAAGCTACCGGATATATACTACTGACAGTCATAGTACCAGTCTTTATCTATAATCACTGTTTAAGGAGAGACGGTTGATGAAGCTGTGTTCTAAAAGATCTTTGGTTTAAGCAGTTATTCTGTCTGATTGTTTTGGTTTGCAGGACCTTCCTACAGTAGGTACTTGGGTACAAGAGGGAGGAGAGGAGGGTACCTATGTCCTCAAGGTTAACATGATTGTTTGACGTACAGTCAGTTAATGACAGAGGTTAAAATGTTCACTATTTCGTGCACATGTGTTTTGGTTTTTCAATGTTTGAACTCAGTACAGCCATTTTCCATTGCGCCTAGGCAACAACAGTAATGAAGTCCTTGATAAGACGTGTTACAAGCAAGTTATAGAGTATAATTTCAAGAATGTCAGTATAAAAATCCTGAGTAACTTTTCACCTCTGCCAAGCAGCACCCATGCCCACCACCACCCCATGGCACCAATGCATAATGTTATGCACCATGCATTAAGTTAAGTCACTTTATTGTCAATTTCTCTACATATACTGGACATACAGAGGAATCGAAATTACATTTCTAGCTATCCCACAGTGATGCACACGGTCAGGAGAGTCAGAGGCCGCTGCGTCTCCACGCGCCACCTTACTGCATATGTGATGTGCTTGAAGATGTTTTGAACAGTTAACTCAGTGCAACATTAGGATCTAGAGGTAGCATAGCCTTTTAGTCTTAGAGTCTATGTCTAGAGTCTAGGGCCTTCAGCTTACTGATAAATTTAGGAGATATTTAGGTTCACATGCTGATTAGGCTACTCTGGATGCTGACAGAAAGTGTTTTTGTTTCTAGTGAAAGTTTGCAGGTTTAGGTAGATAAATTCATATTCTACAGTAAGCACGCCAGAAGGCACTGTTGTGTTCTGTATTCTACCTCTGCCAGTAGGTGGTGGCAATGCATATTGTTATACGATGCATTACTAAATGTGTGTCACACCATAAGGTTTACGTCATTCATGAATGTTTACCAAAAACTGTATTCATAAACTAGTAAATAAGCACACAGCAAGACACAAGTAATCCTTTCTCCATCCTCTCCACTCTTCACACTGATTGGGGGAGGGAAATATATCTACTCTTGAGAACAAAGCATTTTCTAAATGCAAATTTAAAATAAAAACTAATGTTATCGGATTACTAACCATTATATTTACTAACAATACACGTCAGTTCACTGTCAAGGCAGTGTATACTGTCTACTGATGTATGGTCCACCATTGAAATAGAGGAAGGAAAAGAATGTTGTTTAACATTTACCACAATTAGACATTAGACATTATTAAGATTGGATCTTGAAGAGATTATGTATGATTTATGACTTCTTGAGACGTGCCTAGGAAGGTTTAACAACTACATGCAAGTGGTAACTACAAACACATGCATGTAATCAAACATTCCTAAATGTGCACACTTCTTCACTGCTTGGCTACAGAGGGATCTTATGCCCAAACCAACACAGACACTAAACTCTGTTAAAGAAGGCGCTAGAAATTTATTTTAGGCCAACACCGTGCTGAAACTAGTGGCCGAGCGTGTCAAAGTACCTTTTGTGATCTGTGCTTCAGTACATTGCTGTCATAGCAGAGACTACTTAAGTCTGACTTCTTAGATGGGCTAAGATAACTTAGCTAGAATGCTGCATGACCAGTTAATGGAAAGACAGCTTCTTGAACCAGACTTGATATTGCAGAGAGCTGACACAATATGCAAACCTTTCCTGTCTGCAAAAACGTCTGCTTACTGACCTTTTACCAACATGGATTGGACACCTGGTTAATGTTCTGCTTTCTGGTGTAAATTAATAAATATCAAACCCCTGTTTTTAAAGGTGTCAGAATCCTGTTTGTAGGGGAAAAAACAACTGAAAATTGTATATAATATTAACCAAATAGTGAACAAATAATTAATAGTAATGTAATGAGGCATAGTAAAATGAACCTGTCCCATTCACTTTGTGCTCCAGTTCATTATTGTATTTAAACACCTAAGTTCTCCTTTAAGTGAAAATACTATTATGAGACTGGACACTTTGAGAGTGTGAACCCTGTGCATGAAACTGACATCCCTGAAGTGCGTTTTTTTTTTTTTTTTTTTTTTTTTTTTACTTGCATGACCATGCAGCAACAAACAAAATTCACTGCAAAGGTAACATTGAAATCTGGATTCTTGACATGGACTTAAAGGTTTAAACCTGTCCCACCTGCTGCTGTAATGACCTCTGGATCCTCCTGCCATGGCTACTGCTCCTGGGATCTTGGCTGTGCAAAAGGTTTCTGGTAAGTGGCTTATGCCTCTGCCTGCTGCATGATGCTTTGAGGCCACCTACTGGAACATAGCCTATATGATTCAGAAGAAAAATGCATTCACCCCAACATTAGCAGGCTAGTTGGAAAAAACATCGTAGGCCTACTCTTTTTGTTTTGCGATTTAATCTCTCTTTGCCCTCGCATAGGCCTTTTGCAGTAGCCCCTTCAAAACCTATTAAAACCTATTCTACGTTCAAAAAAAGCTAACCCTACGCTAAACTAAGACTACAAAACAAGCCTAGGCCCTGTTTTCCAACAGTTAGCGTTACGCATTTCAAAGAACAGCAGGCCTATGCCAGATGGTATCGGTTTTCACACAAAAATTTAAGGTATAGGATATAATTTTAGGGAGCAAGCGAAATAATTCAACAAATATTTTAAGCATCTTAAAGGCTATTGAGAGTCTACGGGCTTCTTCAGGCTTCTAACTGCATCTTCGTCTCTGAACACGCCCTGTGCCCAAAAGGCTAGAACGGTCAGCACAAACCTTGTAACTTCGCTAGCTAGGTAGCGCTTAAAAACTGGTAGAGATATAGGTATAACATTTTCTCGTTGCAGTTGATCAGTTGTTTTAATATACACACATTATTGGTTAAAGTGAAAGTACAGTAATGACATACGTGTAAAAATAAATTGAATTGTATGTAATGATGATTAATGTAATTAAATTGCGAATGTTAATGTTTCAAAACTCTGTGACAGCTGAATTTGGCTTAGGCCTTGTAGGCCAACCTACCCATACATATTTACCCTTGGCTATGTAGGCCCTATCTACTTACTTGCACCACATGATGTCACTACAGGCTTAAACCGAGACTGCCCTCCCCCACCTCCACTAGGCCTGGCAAAATCGATTCCTCTTCAGGATTCGGGTTATTCTGAGTCATTCACTCAACTGATCCGGGTTATGCGAGTCACTTGAGTCAGTATTGCTAAATCGACAAGAAAACTCCTAGTCCTAGTGTACAATGGTTATTATCACTGCTGGATCTACTAATATGTTTATTATGCTAGGCTACTTATGGGATAATAACATAGCCTTACATCATATAGACTGCTAATAGAAGACAACTAATGATGTTAGGCCTATAGCCGGAGTAATTGTGTTTTCTTGAATTTCACCCAGGGGATTAATAGATTATTATTATTAGTTATTATTATTATTAGTAGTAGTGGTAGTATTATTACGCATAGCTATTATTATTATTTATATTATTATTATTATTATTATTATTATTATTATTATTATTATTATTATGTCTCAAACGAACTTTAAACAATATGCACTGAAATATCAATGTTGACCAGTAGAGGTCGCTCACACCACAAATGACATTAAAGTTAATAGAAACTGTTCCATACAAGAGCTGGGAACACTAACATCAGTAAAATAGAGTAAACTGTATAATAATTTTAAGGTCATAACAACATCTGTAGGCTACGTGCAGAACATCATGTTATTTCAGAAGTGGAAAAAAATTGCGTTTGTTGTGGATTTGCTTTCCTAACACGAGGAGAGACTCGCTCTGGCGCTAACCGGATGACTCAAGATCCAAGTGATCCAACCACATAACCGTGGTTACGCGAGTTTCCTCATGTGGCCAGTTAATTCTGCTGACCCGAGGATTCAAGAGTCCCCATCTACAGTTTGCAATGTTTCGGACTGCCTACCGGACCAAATTAACAATTTTATTTTAATACATTACATCTATAGGCTACGTGCAGAACATTGTGTTATTTCAGAAGTGAAAAAATGGCGTTTGTTGTGGAGTTGCTTTTCCTAACACAAGGAGAGACTCACCCTCGCTCTAACCGGCTGACTGGACTCAACTGATCCAATGTAACCGCGGTTCGCGGTTAATTAGCGCGACCCTAGGGACTAGAGATCCATGAGTTCCCGTCTACGAGCTTCGCAGTTTACGGCTCTGCGGGAAGTTCTTATCTCGGACTGCCTGTGCACATTGTCACTTGTGGAGTTGTGGTTGCCTACGAAATTGTGAGTTATACATCTTATGGCAACTAAGATGTCTTGGGCTAGTATTAGCTTGGCCTAATGTTGCAAGAGGTTTGTGTGTGGCGCTGTTTATCATTTTAAATCGAAACTTGTGACTGGTGAAAGATCCGATTGAATCAGGATTCAACCAGGTCTAATCTCCACCCATCTCCACCCAACTCTAACTGTTGCATGTAAGATTTGATAGCTAAATCAATAAGGCATCAACACTGATAAAAAGCAACAATGGATTGAAATGGACTTCCCTAAAGAGTTGGTCTCTTTGCCCTCTCATAGGCCTTTTGCAGTAGCCCCTTCAAAACCTATTGAAACATATTCTACATTCAAAAAAAGCTAAGCCTACGCTAAACTAAGACTACAAAACAAGCCTAGGCCCTGTTTTCCAACAGTTAGCGTTACGCATTTCAAAGAACAGCAGGCCTATGCCAGATGGTATCGGTTTTCACACAAAAATTTAAGGTATAGGATATAATTTTAGGGAGCAAGCGAAATAATTCAACAAATATTTTAAGCATCTTAAAGGCTATTGAGAGTCTTCGGGCTTCTTCAGGCTTCTAACTGCATCTTCGTCTCTGGACACGCCCTGTGCCCAAAAGGCTAGAACGGTCAGCACAAACCTTGTAACTTCGCTAGCTAGGTAGCGCTTAAAAACCTGTAGATATAGGTATAACATTTTCTCGTTGCAGTTGATCAGTTGTTTTAATAAACACAAATTATTGGTTACAGTGAAAGTACAGTAATGACATAAAAAAACTGAATTGTATGTAATGATGATTAATGTAATTAAATTGCGAATGTTATCGTTTCAAAACTCTGTGACAGCTGAATTTGGCTTAGGCCTTGTAGGCCAACCTACCTATATTTACCCTTGGCTATGTATCTACTTACTTGCACCACATGATGTCACTACAGGCTTAAACCGAGACTGCCCTCCCCCATCTCCACCCAACTCTAGCTGTTGCATGTAAGATTTGATAGCTAAATCAATAAGGCATAAACACTGATAAAAAGCAACAATGGATTGAAATTGAAATTGACTTCCCTAAAGAGTTGGTCTATATCCAACAAGGTGTTTAAATGTGTTTAATCTTAAGTCATAGCAAACCATTATTATGTAGGAGTAATCATGTCTGCCTTATATCATAAGTTCACTGTTTGTCTACCTTGAAATGTCTTCATAAATAGAGGGCCAGCGTAAATGGCTATTTGCACATCTGATACAAATGTCAGGTTGTTATGTCCTTGCTGGAACTTCATGTGTTTTCCTTACCCATGGAGATGATGCATGACGTGCTAGAGTGAGCCAAGCAGAACAATGACTACAGTGACTTAAACCGGCACTAAGCAACATTCTGTTTTTCTCTCTCACGAGCTCCCTCTAAAGACCGCTGTATTGCATTGTACTGCACTGCATTCTATTGGAGGCTGTATCTACCGCTATTGGCCACGGTGGCGCATTCTACACCATTCGTTCGCCGTGTAATGACTAATTTTAGCATCCTAAACAGTATAAAACGGATTAATTAAACGAAAAATGTTGCATAGTGGGCCTTTAATGGAATAATGGCTCAGTGTAGTTCAAACTCAGTCTATTGCACTACAGGTATGTATTTAGGCAGTATAAAGACTTCAACTCCCAGGATTTCAAACTGAACTGCATCTCTGTTAAATCACTGTCATTTATGTGTTTAATTGATTTAAGAAAATATCACGATAGCTGATAAAATATGGGTTTTGCTTGTATCTCCCCAGTGGTTGTTACTCAAACCATGGCAAGCAAATGACTTGAGGCCCAGAAGCTGTCAACTGAGACAAGCTTGAGAAGCTGATGACAGGCCATGCCACACTAATAACAATAGGCCAGGCCGTTGGGAAGGCAGCGTATTGGCAGATATTGCAGAATGTTGACATCTGCTCTATGGAGATCAAAAATCAGACTAATCCCCAATGTTCATTTTATTCATTTCTATCCAATTTATTTTCATGTTTTTTTTTTACATTACCTCTATGTGTGCTCTCGTCTAGTAAATTAGGAATCCATTTTTAAAAAATAATATTTTATTATTTTCTTCAAAGCTCAAAAAAGGGATTTTGTTTAAGGGTTACTGAAATGAGTCATGTCATATTACATGCTGTAAAGCTTGGATTTCCCAGATACCAGTGTTAGACTTACAAAATTGACAATGATCACATATGACAGACAAAATCTCAGTATTTTTGTAAACCTCTATCATTGACAAAATGCAAACAAAAACCCTGAAACATATTTTTGCAAGGACAAACAACCAATAGACATAGGTGTACTGATCATTTATTTCAGTTGAAATAATTATTGCAGACATATGGGAATGGGTTCTCTAAAAAGGAGGGAGGGGAGTTTGGACCTCTATGTTCATCATTTAAGCTTTTCTCTGATTGCTTTTTTTCAGTGAGCAGTGAGTTGTTGAAATACCTGCTTTGTTCGGTTCAAAATAAGGTCGCATAATATGGGGGTTTCTGAATTTCTGGCTTGTTTCACTGTAAGTGCTGAAAATTGGTATAATTAACCCACAATGCAGCCCAGTCTCTCTCTCTCTCTCTCTCTCTCTCTCTCTCTGTTTCCTGCTTTAGGTTGTCAGGTCTTTTCCATTGTTCTGGTCAGCCATGTCTCAGTCCCTCCCTTCCTTCCTTACAGACTGTGTCAGTGTTTCAGCCTACTCTACAAGCACCAGTGTTTTCATCATAAACAACAATTCATTTTGTAACATAAAATAGACCACTCTTGGGAAAAAATGTCCAAAAAACCCTATTCTCAGAAACAAAGGCCATATGGTCAGCTAACATGGGCAGAAGCTACTGAGCTAACCAGTCATCCCCATTAGGGTCCCATAGTGGGCTTTGCAGGGCTTGGAACACTCCACACTCCATTGCTGCTGATCCCGTGTGCTCGGTGAGCTGAGCAAAGGAAATTTCTGAGGAGCTGAGAGCCATGAAAACTCATTAGATTACCTCGTTGCTCCAGATAATCACCTCGATCAAGATGAATGTAGGGGACATGGGCGCCGGTATCCTTTCACACAATCAGCCAAGTGTGAAATAAAAAAGTCCTGGACAGAGGGATCTAAGGCTCTCTCTCTCCCTACTCTCATTCTATATTACATTTTCTCCACACAGATCATTTATGGCGTGCTACATGGAGTGCATTGGACAAAGGGCTTGTAAGGATGCATCATATCATTTATGACCATGTTAACATATTGATATTTACAGATCTCATTTTCCAGAAGGATTAAATGTGTGAAAAGTGTTTCACAAGATGCATTTATTCCTTATAACATGTTTGCTCACTACAGCAAGTCAGCACAATTTTGAGATGAGGAATTAGGAATGGATTTGAAAGATGGAATTTTACTGACTTCCATTATAGTATGGTAATATTCTGTCTGTAACTTTGAATGTAGTACTGTACTACGATGAAACACTACGAAAAAGACCATTATTTGCACCTGAAGATAAGAAAAAGGCTTAAAGTTAGCTAGTATGCTAATAGGCTATCACAATTTAAACCCATTTGCTTTTATACAATGCAATAAAATATATACTCTAGATCATTTTAATGAATTTCAGTTATCAGAGTTGGTAATGGATTCGAAAATGAACAAATCAATAATAGCCTTAAAACAGTATTAGTTATTAGTACTATTATTATTATTATTATTATTATTATTATTATTATTATTATTAAGAGTTTTTCTGACATACAGGTCTTGGTGAGTGGTGAGGTAAATGTTAAAGCTCATCACTTCTCCACAGCAGTCCTATAGCCTTTGTATGCACTTTAAACTGATGCCAGATCGGATGCGTCAGCAGCAGTTGTGTCACGTTGGTGGCTGTAGTGGGAAATTCGTTTGTTCAGTGAATTAGCTGTGAGGCGAGGGGCGGAGGAGGAGGTGAAAAAGAATAGGCAAGACTGCGTGACAGGAGTGCGAGAAAAGATATGTTCACTGACTCACTTTCCTGTGAGACAGTTTGGAGACTGGATTGTCTATCCCGCGCATGAATTGCTCTCTCTACAATTTACTTTGAATGTAGGGGAAGACAAAAGCGAAAGGAAGCCCCACTAACGTCGCTGATAAAGCATCGCTCATCTCGGCGTCCCCGGATTGAATACGGCAGCGTCAGTAGTCAGAGGTAAAATTTATTTTCTGATGTTGGAACAAAATATACAAAGTGTTATTTAATTATTTAAGAAGTTGCATACGACATAATTAACGTAACGCACGGTTTAGTCAGTCTCCTGAAGCAGTAGCTACTCGATTGTCCGTCATTGTCCTGCGGATGATAACCTACGGTCGCTTGATGTAGGCTACATTTGGTTCTGTTTTGATCCTAAACTCTATATGTCCAGTCCTATGAATGATTGAATTGATCTAGGCTTTTGCATGTTAGGATGATTAACGTTTTTAAGTCATGTCCGAATGGTAATAATGCAAGTTTTTATTGTGTCATGCAATGTTGTAATTGACACATCTCCAAAAGTTAGTGCACATGCAGCCATGAGCTTATTTGGGCAATTTTGAAATTAACTTTAAACGTATGATGCTTTTAATGCTGATACCAGTAATATCAAGTTGGTGTACAATAATAAAATACAATCATCCTACATTTCACCTGTCACTCCCATGCAGTAGCCTATTTGTAATGGCCCACAATTTTATGTTAATAGAAACGTGGATAAGGTGTACAATGAGCTGCAGTCACTTTGGGTGAGTTGAGAAACTTTAGGAAGTTAGGAAGGGATTAAAAAAAGACCCCTTTATGCTGGTCACAACCTCTGAGGCAAAGGTTCCTGTTTCCTGGAAAAACAAACAATGGTTAGAAAAGCCATGTGACATCCTGCATAGGTAAAATGGCTCAGAGCCAAAATCACATTAACATGAAAGAAAAGATTGATTATATATTTCCACTTTTGCTTGAGTTATTGGAACGGACCTGAAGCAAGATCGTAAACTTTCGTTTATATTTTGTTGTTGTCTTCTGTTGTTGTGTGCAGTTTCTCTAAGTTTTTGAACATTTTATTAAAAAAGGTGACCACAGTCAGTCGTTGAGTAAAGCATACACCTCGGTACCAGTCTCTCAGACACACATTCTCTATTTCTCTCTCTCTCTCTCTCTCTCTCTCTCTCTCTCTCTCTCACACACACACACACACACACACACATGCACACACACACAAACACATCCTAGCAAACATCATTGGGAACAACAACAGGGCAGCATTGTGTGACTTCAGTCTAGGCTGTTCAGTTGCTTTTAATGGGGTCAGCATTTCCAATTCAATAAATGCACTATAAACGGTCAGAGAAGATTCTGCTGCTGGTGTCCATCCAGGACTGCCAATGCTTGCTAGTGAAGGAACATAAACAACTTAGACATCCTGACCTAGTGGTTCTGCCATAATAAAGATTTTAGAGTCTCAGTGAACTCCTGTGTCAGTTTCAGCAGGAAGGAGAAGGTTTAAAGTGCCACTACCCCAGCTAACCACACCTCATTCTTTTGTCTTGTTTTGATTGTCAGCATTTTTCTTTAGAGGATTTTGGAATTCTCTTTCTTTAAAGAACAAGAGACAAAGAAGAGATGATGTCAAGTCACTTGATATTGTGGTGATACCAGATTGCCCATTAGTTTTGAAGTGTAGAGATTGTATCTTCAGAGATAGTTTTACTTATTTTACAAAAAGACAAGGATATAGCCCGGATAGTTGTGTACAGGATCTACATGAATAACGACATATTTTGTCATCATGATGAGTCTGTTAGTGACTGTTCTGTGGAATATGTAAACTTACTCACACTCACACTTACACATCCTCAAGCAAAAGCAGGTGTTTCAGAGACAGAATTGCAAGTTCATCAGTTATGGGGTATTTTGTTTTTTTCCCTGATGTCTAGTGTCCTTAGTGGGTCAACAGTAATCTATAAGCTAAGCTCAATCAATTTACTGCCATAGACAGAGTAGAAAGCAGCTCACATATTGATTATGGATGAATACAGTATGCAGTTGAGGAACAGTCTTGAAGAGTTTTTAGCATAACAATTGACCTTGCTTGCCAGTGGAAAATGTCGCCTAGGTTGGTGTCTAAAACCTGGGTAAACAGCCAGCCAACTCTCTCTCTCTCTCTTTCTCTCTCTCTCTCTCTCTCTCTCTCTCTCTCTCTCTCTCTCTCTCT
>JAGFZM010000003.1:642592-731763 GCA_017657215.1 Limnothrissa miodon | reverse complement strand
CTCTCTCTCTCTCTCTCTCTCTCTCTCTCTCTCTCTCTCTCTCTCTCACTTTCCACTCACACAGACACACAAACACACACACACGATAACAGACAAATGATAAGCACGACAAGTTCTTTCTCTGTCTCTCCCTTCCTCCTTGAGAGTGTTTAAATGTGTGATTCCTCCAGTAAGCATCTGTCAGGCTGAATCCAATTTGCACACGATAATCAATGGGGGAAAAAAAATCTGCTCTAAAAAGGTGTTGCGTCCTTCAGGCACAATCAATCTCACTAAGCTGGCACATAATATCTGATCGAGCCCCTTCCAACCCAATAATTATTTGGCATCAAGCAGCTCGTAAGTACATTTTTGGGAAAGCAATTACCACTTCTATGTGCCCCTGGTCTCTCTGTTCTTGATGTAGAGATGTCGAGAGCGATGGCAGATTGCACTCCCTGCACGGCCCCTCAGGGACATACGCTGTCTGCCTGCCACCTTCTAGTGAAAAGGTTTTTTTTTGCAGGAACACATGCCCCCCTTAACAAATAATCTCAATAGAAAATCTTTACGACACACTCAACTAGATGTGCATTATTTATTCGGTGGACCTGCATTCCCACAGAGATGACATTATATCATCTATTAACATGTCAGAAACACTTAACTTGAGGTGCCCTTTGTCAACAAACACGCAACAGGGGGTGCCATTTATCAAACTGCCCACATGATGGTGTCAGAGATGATATACTGTTTCAGCTTTCTGCTAACGCAGAGTTTACTTTTTATTTTGCCTCAGAGTTCCCATGAGGAGATGTAAGTGTTTCAATGTTTATTTTTGTTGGTTTGATTATAAGCTAGGCATGGAAATCAAGGACTGGGAATTGAGCTATCCATACTGAAAACCTGTGTCGGTTACCTTCCAAAGAGGAAAGAATTAGGCCAATAAGCAGAACTGAGAATGCCATAATTGATACAGTTGGTGATTGTTTTCGTAAAGGTTGCATTTACATTAAGGCTGTCAAAACTAAAGTGAGACTAATGTTAGGTCATGAGTTTGACATATCGTTGACATATCATTTACAACTGAATTCCAGTCCTTGGGATTTTTAACAAACCTACATTTTTAGCAGACCAACCTGTACTGTGTACTGTGTGTTTGCAGAAGAGGTCTGAGACTTCCTACAGGACAGAGATGAGTTGATAGGTGTTTGTGTTGAGTGTAATGATGGGGTGATCGGTGGATCTGTGAAACCACACTTGCCGCAGAACATGATAACAAAAACAACAGTAATGGCAGGACCACGCTTGTCCCGTCTTGCCTCAGCCTGTGGTTTTCCAGGTGTGTGTTTTGTTGTTTTACTATTGGCCAGCTGGATGGGGAATGCTGCCCTACGGTCTTACTTGTCATTGCACAGTGTGTGCACATACGGCCCATGTACATAAATACAAAAATCATGCCCCTTCAACCACACATACACACACAGAACACACGTACATTGTTCATCCATCACAGACACACACAAAAAGATGCTCACATAAACAAGATCACAGATACACATACTGTGCAGACAAACTTAAGGATGCGCACACACACACACAAACACACACACACACACACACACACACACCTCGTACAGGTGTTCATTTATCACAACCACAGACTCAAGCAGGCACACAGATACTGTAGAGACCAACACAAAGATACAGACATAAACACACCACTCGCAAACAAGTGTGGAGTCATCACAATCACAGACACAAACACACAGACACATTTACTGCAGAGACAAACACGAAGATGCAGACACACACACACAAACACACACACACATACAGTACACAGACAAATGTACACAGACCCCGAGGCACTGAGGCATTCATTTGGAAAGTGACGGATGCAGGAACTGAATGATAATGACTATTAAGGTGATTTCATGTGGAGGGAGAGGATGAGGCAAAGGGGGAGGAAGGAGGAGTGTAAATAGATTACTCTATGAGGGAGGCCAGCTCAACCCAGCAGGCCGGCTTTACAGCAGCCAGAACAGCATAGCCAAGGGCCAGGGTATCCATGTGTGTGTTTGTTACCTGTGCGTTTTATGCACATGTATTTCTGTATGGACAAATAGAGAGACACAGAAAATGAGTGAAGGGGAGGGGGAGTAAAAAGAAACGTGAATGTATAGATAGATAGATAAACAAAATTTAGTTTGTAGCATTTAGTGAAGCATACATATGCCCTACAGTCTAGTATGCATCAGGATCAATAGAGCGGTGTGGTTCAAACCCCATGCGAGGGATTCCCTCTGACGCTGCAGGGCACAGCTGTCTGGAATAGTGTTAGCTTCTTGATCCACACTCCGCTCTTTCCTATTTAATGTGTTTTCAAGTCACATTCAGCTGTGTTAAGTGGTCAGTGCAGTATCTCTCTCTCTCTCTCTCTCTCTCTCTCTCTCTCTCTCTCTCTCTCTCCCTCTCTCGTAATGTCTGTGAGCATTATGAAGGTGTATGCGTGCATGCGTGGAAGAGCTGATTTTATTTTGTCCATTTTTTCTTGAGGCACACAAAGAGCCGCATGGAACAACTGCTCGTCTGAGATGGCTGGCAGTAGACTAAATTCTTTGTGTTCCTTGGCAGTGCTGTCGCTGCGTAGATGACATAATGGTAATCGTATGCATTGTGAGAGATCACGCCTGCTTGTTTATGAGGCCTGAACCCTAACCCTAACCCTAAATCTGACCTCCAGCCAGGACACACCTCCTCCTGGGGGATAAACGTGCACTAAAGGGGGGGGGGTTAAAATCCTCCTGTCCTGTAGAAAAAAACCTCTCTTCGTGCGTGTGTTGGTTGAAAGCGGATATCTAATCCTTATGCCGCTGAAATGACTCTAACACAAACCCCAGAGTATGACAGCAGCGTTTTCCCTTGATCTAACACTAGTGTTTACTATAATAACATTGGGTTTGGCTCCCAGCAATCATGTTATCATATAGAGAGTTTGAGTTGAGTGATCCTTAATCTTCTGATAGCAGATTATTAGAATGAGGGAAACCATGTAGGACTTTGAACTTGGTTGTCAGTGTCAATGTTTTATTCAGAAGGAACCATTGAGCCTGGTCTGAGTGTGAGTGATCTATATGCCCTGAGCTCCAATTATGAACATAAATATGACATCAGTAGCTTGATTCTCAAAACTGGCCTGTGTTGCTGCAATACTGGATATGGATAGGATAGCATGCTAAGCTAATCAACAAATAAACAGGGGAGGAAGAGATAAAGAAGTAGATTTTGTTATTGTAAGATGGCAGTTTGAGAACATTTTGAGATGAGTGGCAACCACATACTTTCTTTGTGTTCTGATTTGAATGATTATAATAATTTGTCTACACTGTGGAACAAAACCTGTGCCCGTAAATGAACATAAATAAATAAATAGTCAAAAATGCTCAGAAACTTCATTAGCATTAGTGTTACTGTGATAGGATACCATTTCTAGAATTCTGTGATGACGAGGATAACTTGAATAAAAGATGAGGATAACCTGAACAAAAATATCAGTGTTATTAGAATGCTGCAGTCATTAAGGTAACAGGATATAATAGATTTTTTAGTTTGATTTAAAAAATTTGCTAAAAATTTAGGTAAACCCTCACCCACATCAGTCAAGACTGAGGTTGGATTCGTCAATACGTTATCGACATCCTATTTATTTGGGTGAATCCAAGGCATGAAATCTATTAGTGAAGTGACGTATTATTGAGGCTTTGTGGGTTTTGGAACACCTCCTTGTCATTGTACATTCCTAGTTAAATGCTGATATTGCAGTTTTGCTATTGTGATCTGAGTATTGGGGTTTGTCATATTGTTTGTGTTTAATTTGTGTTTTATGGTGTGGTAAGCCTCTTCTAGAGTGAGACAGTAATTAGTCTTCACAGGGCGAACATGTGAGCTAACATCTGACTGATCACTGTGGGTTACCTATACTGAGTGAACCTTATGTAAATAGATACTCACATACTTAAGTGCACGTGGCAGTGAACATGTATTATGCTCAGAGAGAGTTATGGTGCTATGGTGACATACTTATTTTGTAGTTGCATGGATCTGGGTCGGGGTCCTGTGCCCGCCTAGATCCAGCTCAGTTACTGAACCTCAACCTTAAATAACAAGCTATTTTCCTTCAGTTAACAACTGTTATGTTTTCTTGCTCAGGCTACCTTCTTTCTCACAATAAGGCATCAATCATACCGCAAGCTTAGAAATAGTGGCCGTGGTTTCTTACCACTTTCATTCCACAAGTGCAAGTTACAGCTCTGTAAAATAAAAGGACAATTTTTTACAAGTGGTTATTTTCAAGCAATTTCAGGTGTTGTTAATAGGAAAAGGAGGTAGCACTGTTGCACCTGAGATGTTTCTGGTGTGAATAGACACAGACCTGCTGAATATATTTTAACATTGCTAGCAGTGCATCTGCATCTGTGTTTTTTCTTAAGCCTCTGTGCCTCTGGGTAGACATTTCACATGTCTGAACTAGGTCTGAACTTGTACCAGTCAAGACTGGCCTGAAGAGAAAGTTGTTTGCCTTTGGCAAATCCTGACTTTGTGGCTGAAGATTGATAGGCTTTTCCTAAGAAAGTCAAGCAGGTGTGTGATGCCTGGTGACATGAATGGAGAACTGGATATCAGTGAGGCCTGGAGGCAAGCAGAGAGTCAGTAAGCTGGCTCAGATATTTCCTAACTAGGTTAAAGGCAATGCTCCATACATAAAAAAATGTCGAGTGGGTGCTTTGAATAACACATGCTATTAAGCTTTGTGCTGGCTTCGCACTTCACACCCATGAAAGTACACGAGTAAACAATAAAGTTTTCTAGTTGATATATATATATACTAAACAATCATTTGGAAATTATACTTGTATGGTTAATGGGTTGTAATAAGTCATTATGATATCGCGTCATATTACATATTGTGAATATTTTGTTATTTGATGCAAACTTTGAGACTTTGTCATGCATCCCTTTCAAAAAAAAACCCTGACATGCAAAGCCAGCAGAGACTGGGGGCAAAAATGAGAAAAGAATTAAAAGTCATCTTCTTGGTTGTCTCCATTATGAGTTTGACAGCATCAAAACCCACATGTTAGTTTCCAAAGGCTTTTCAAAGCTTTTAATTAGATTTTTTTCCCACTGAGAAGGGCTGTTTGAAATGTTGCACTTGTGTGAATATCTGAATATCATTTAGTCTTTATTTAAGTTAACTTCTAAACATCTAGCCAGTATAGAGTGTTTTCACAGATTGTTTTCTTACACTAAGAAAGTACCAATGCTGAAAAATGCAAGCTGTTGTTATAATATCATCAGATGAGATGTGGCATATGTAAAAACAAAAGCAGGCCTTATTGAAAAGTGCTCACATGTTAGTCAGTATCATTTCTGAATAAAATATACCCATAGATATAAAATGTTTATGTCACACCTCTGTGATTGTCAGAAAGTATAAATAATGTGTGCAAAGTCCATCATAGCTTACTTCTCTACCAGCTTGTTTAACCCTCCCTTTTGGTAATGGGCCATGGATGCAAAATGCATGAAAAACCACTGTGAGCACTATGCACTAAGTTCATGAGAGGGTCATCACCAAACAGATTATGCTTTCAGCTACTGTAGGGCTGCACAATCTGTGAATATAATTCACCCAAAAATAACAAAGAAATCAGGAACAAAGAATGATTTACTGCATTTAATGTTTTAACACACAATTTGAAGGGAGGTTTGTGGGGAAATTATTGGAATGTCCACAGTTAATAGTTTGGTTAAATTGTGATTTCAGAGGCTGAAATAATTGGTTAAAAATATTGGTCAAAATAATCTTGATCATAATTAAAAAATAAAAAATCTCACTTCCGTTATGTCAGCTGTGTTCATGCATATAGCAGAATGCAAAGCATGCAACTGATGCATGATGTTGGTGGAGAGGCGGGCATCCTTGACGTGTTTGTGATGTTGGCCAGTCACCTGTGAAAACCGAATGACAGAGTTGACCTCAGCAGCCCTGAGCAGATGTGCAGGCTGCCGTTGTGAATGGGAGTTTTTCAGACCGGTATAACCCTTTTGCACTATAATCTATTTGAGACTCTCTTACAAGATTTATGTCAGAACTGGACACATGTCGTAACTCATCTGCAAAACTCGACAGATGTTACTACTCAGCATTAAAAATAGTAACAACAACAACAACAAAGTGAAATTTCTTATGATTTGTCAGAAAGCAAGATTTTGAAAGTCCAGAAAGAGGCCAGAACATAAGCAAAATGCAGTGTGAGGCAAAAACCATTTTGACAAGGTTGAGAAATGGTAATGTTTGACATACAGTGGCGTGCTGCAAGTGTTGTTTTAAAAGACCCCATTAAAAATGCATGATGCAAACACACAGGGTTAAATGCGCATCATGCATGGATGATAACATGATGCTGCATACGTAATTGCAATGTAGCTATCTGACAGTTAAACCAGATTTAATCATCTTGAGCTGTTCTCATTTCAAGCTGCTTGATGTGAACGTGTATGTAAAAGATCCTTACATCTGAGGTAATTATCCGAAATCAGTGGTTGCGGCTCAAAACCCACCCAGTGTGACTTCTCAAGTCACGTCAGGTGCGAGGAGCCACTCGGCAATAAGGTGTTGATTGCATGGTGACAGATTACTAGAGTGCAAACAATTACACGTGTGATTGTGAAATATCATTCGTTCCCCATCCCCTATCCACCATACTGTCATAGAGCAATAACGTTTTGTGCACCCCTAATTAGGGGTGGGCAATATAGTCTAAAATTTATATTGCAATATATTTTGAACCATAGACGGTAGATTATATATATCATGGTATACTTTGGTATCTAACTACAGCATAACAGGTTCTTAATGGTTACCATAGCATAAAGCCAATATGTACAACAGTTGTTTAGTCATCTGAGGTGTTTATATTGGACTCTCAAATTCACACAGAAGTAAACTGTTAAGATGCATTTGTGTCAGGCAGTAGCTGTTCAATTTATAGGCTCTTACACAGTTTTGTTGTAAGAATGAAAAGGTGCTATCAATAAGTTGAAGTTACAGGTCAACATTTTTTCACATGGTTGTGGAGACCCAATGAGACGGTATGGCGATATGACCCAAAATCTCTATCATTGGCCAAATGCATATTGCATACGGTATATATCGTCTATATTGCCCACCCCTACCCCTAATTTATATTCAAGCCCTGAACCCCCATATCAAAGTATTCCTTAAAGGTTCTCTCTCTCTCTCTCTCTCTCTCTCTCTCTCACTCACTCTGACTGACCATTTTTCTTTTATTCATTTTTCATCTCCATCTCTCGTTCGCCCCTCTCTCTGTCTGACTATCATTCTCTCTGTCCCCCCTCCCCTTCTCCTCTTTACTCTTTGTCTGTCTCTCTGCCCCCTGCCGTGATGCTAAGAGAGCTCATTCATGAAGCTCAGCTCATGCATATGATATTTAAACCCAGCAGCTCCAGATTTTTTCCCTCCCATTTTTTTTTTTTGCTGGAGTGGGTGGGTTGGGGGTGGGGGGACTGGGCCCCAGCAAATCCCAACAGCCACAATGCCTCTGGGAGCTTATTAGATGGTGGGTAGTGACAGAGTGTCAGACACTCGCTGGCCACCCAGCCCCTTCTGCTTGGCGGCATCTGTGTAATGTGAAAACACACGCACACACACGCACACATGCTGCTTGTCACGCTCTGTAGCCTTTTCTGCGAGACTCATCACCATTTTAGGCATGGCCCCTGCAAATCTGTGGCCGGACGGACATCTCAATGGGGTGGCGTTTGGCAGCCCTCGCCTGGCTGCCCGCAGGGCACTCTCCCTCTGCCCCCTGCCATGCAGTGGAGCAGCAGGCCCTGACTGTACACCTCTCTTTCTTTCTTTCTTTCTTTCTTTCTCTTTCTTTCTTTCTCTCTCTCCTTCTCTCTCTCTCTGGCTCTCTCTCTGCCTTTATTTATTTCTCTCTCTCGCTCTCTGTCTCTCACTCTGTCCTTTATCCTTTTTCTATCACAATAATGGATTGAGATTGAGATGTCGTATGTGAGTCATAAACAGATTTAGAGAGCATGGCAGACGTAACAATTTCCAGGACACCATGCAAGATTAGTGATGCAGCATGTCAAGGATGTCGTGTCAGATTAATGACATTTAGTCATGAACAAAGTTAAGCCTTTAATGTTTTTTTATGTACACTGTCTGTCTGAACTAGGATCATTAATGGCATATAAGAACTTTGCAAGAATAGGTTAATAAAGTTAAATACCTAAGTCAACTATGAATATGGAATTAGGATCATTTCTTTCTGTTACTTTAGACAAAATATTGAGGATTTTTTTTTAACTGACCATAGACAAATTATTAAGGAGGTCATGTCCTTAATCCTGAGCTCTGCAGTGTGATGTGGTCATTGTTTGGAGGAAGGAATTAGAGAATTCACACTTAATGACATCATTCTCAGAATTTCTACATAAGGGTTCTTAATCACTGTCACTAACATGTTTTTGCCCAGTGTTATTATTGTAAAACCCTGTGAGAACCCTCATATGAGAAACAAAACAGTGAATCGCTTTGTACTTTTACTTGTGCATTTCATATGAGAACATAGCTCTCTTGTACTTACCGTAATCATTACTGTATTAGTTTAGCTCAGTACTGATTGTTAATCGTTACTGTAATTAATTGATAATCGTTAATCATTAATGTAATTATTTAGATAATCACTGATAATTAATTGTTGCTGTAAATTAATTATTTATTGTTTATCATAACTGTAATCGTTCAGAAATGAACAATATGGTGTTCACTATGTAGGCTACTATTTAGTGAATGAGGGGATGTCCTGAACCCAGGGTGTGTCCACACATAGGAAACTAGCCACCTGTTCGGTTTCCACAGGCCTTTCCACAGGCAACTTTTAGGAAGCTGGGGCCTGACTGGGGCAGGGCACAGAAGGCAGGGTCAGTGTAGTGTAGGTGTGTGTGTGTGTGTTTGTGTGTGAGTGTGTGTGTGTGAGCTGCCACTGTGTGTTTTTCAATAGAAAGGGAATGCTAAAACTGCAGTGCTCACCCTCTGTCCATCCACGTATCATGTGTGGCCCTGGTCATCAGCTGTTGGTACGCTGGGGCTGTAGACAGCTGCTGCTGCTGCTTATTAGCCTTATATGCTCGCTCTCTCTCTCTCTCTCTCTCTCTCTCTCTCTCTCTCTCTCTCTCTATTTCCAATGGAACAACTTTCTCATTCAGGCAATTAAATTCACACCCCCTTTTGCGTAGGGTAATTGCAATCTTTTTTTGAAAACTCACGCTTGAATAGGGGAGACATGATGAACCTGGCAGCTGGGGCTTGCCAGGCTCCCTACCCAAGTATTCTCAACAGACACCATTCACACTAAAACATATCTTTCTCTAGATACGGCCCCTGAAGGCAGCCTCACACCATTTTGATTTAGGCTAGCGTTGATTAGATGGATTGAACCTGTTCAGAGATAAACCAGTGTATATATTATGTGAGTTTCCAATGCTTTGTTCAGCTGAAAGTACCATTACACTGCCTCTCCGCCAGTAAACGCTCCGACTCTCTGAGGACCATACTCCACCTGGTGGCCGCAGAGGCATGACACTGTGCTTCTGCTGAAGGGCCTACTAGAGTTCCTGGATGAACTCACAACAACACACAATGGATCCTTTCCATGCCAGGAGAGCACTGAGGAGAACAAAAGAAAACACCCAAAGAGCGGGAAAACAATGGCCGCTTAAGGGGGACGGCTCGTGCTCTCTGACTCCAGGGGGAATAGAAGCCATTGCCTCAGCAGAGCGCGTGACACAGAGAAGGCTGGCAATGACGCCGTCAGGAGCGTGCCGGTGACAGCATGGCAGTGAGCTCATTGCGCTGACCGCTACCAGGCTCAAAGGCCCACAAACTAATACCAGTATTAGCGTCAGAGTTGGGCTCTTTTTGGACTGGGAGTCCCTCTTGATTTAAGAGCTAAGCAGAAAGCCAAGAAAATCTAGTATGGCCTGTATAAACAGAACACTGTTTATGAAGTACACTGTGTAGGTAGGGCACAACAGACAGACTGTCTTTGATTTCACTCTCTCTCTCTCTCTCTCTCTCTCTCTCTCTCTCTCTCTCTCTCTCTCTCTCCTTCTCTCTTTTCTCTCTCCCTCTCTCTCTCTCTCTCTCTCTCACTATCTTTCCTTTTCTCTCTCCCTCTCTCTCTCTGTAAATATCTATACACAGGTTCAACATCACACAATGCATCCCCCAAGCTGGTCTGTCTTGCTGTTTACATGGTGCTTTACCGCTCTGATTCTTCTTGTTTTTCCTTTTGGGAGGGGAGGGGGGTGGGGATGCTCTCTCTCAGTCATCCCAAGGGATTGCTTCTTCACAGGCCTGTGCTTGCTCCCTGGGCTCCATACTTCAGATGCAGGGCCTGGAGGGCCGGGATATCAGCTGTGCACATCTCTTCTGCTGTGGGCCATGTGCGTTACCTGCGTTTGACTCCTGCACGTACACACACACAAACACGCACACTCACACGCAAACACAAACACACACACACATATTCACATACAGTACACAGATCATCCACCACTACACCACCCCCCCTTCCTCGCTCCAGCTCCCACGGCTGCTGACTCTGACCGACGGAGGCAGGGTGGAGCGGTGCAGGCCTGTTTGTTTTGGCCTGCGGCAGACGTTCCTGTTCTTGTTGTGTCTCCCCGTGGGAGCCAGTGCCAGGGGGAGTCGCTGAGAATGCCCTCATCTATTATTAAAGACAACAGACCCCTTTCGCTTCCTCTACCTCACCTCATGCTCGTGAGATTAGGGTTAGGATACACCTCTTTCCAGCCATGAGAGAGAGCAGGAGACAGAGAGAAAGATAGTAAGAGATGGAGAGAGAAAGATGGCAAAGAAAAGATATGGAGTTCCTAGTAGTAAATAACAAGATTCTTTGATTCTTTGGAACTCTACCTTGGAACTTTGGAATACTTACTACTTACTGGGTAAACCATTTCGTAGGATCTATTCACACACCCTTTCAGGTAGCGGATTTGGACATTGAGGGCTAGGTCTGAATAATATACAATTCTCTGAATTAAAAAAAAAAAATATATATATATATTTATGTGTGTGTGTGTGTGTTTGATCCAGTCCTTCTAATACTATGGGAACTCTAATGTGGTATAATGCTCATATGATGTCAATAATGACATCATATGAGCATGACAATAATGACAATAATGGCTATTGTATATAGGTCCTAGTGAAATAAACCCTACACATAATGAGGTGAAGCAGACTCTAACCAAAACTGTCGACTTGTGACAAGTGACCTTGGACAGGGATCGGCACAAAGCCCCCACCAGTAGGCCATGGCTGCCCTCAGGGCTAGAACACTGTCTTTGTAGTCAGTGCTGTCTTTATATCATCTCTGATCTGCTCTGAGTCTGAACTGAGAGCTTGAACACCACAGAGCATACCCTCTACATCAGGCTACACATTTATATTACGCAAATTGTGTTACTGCTAAGAATATTTTGAAGTGTTTGTGTGTGTGTGTGTGTGTGTGTGTGTTTGGTCTGTGCATCTTGATCCGTGTCTACATCTGTGTCCTCGGTTTTGTGGTTTCCTTGGTTCGCCACATCAGCGCAGGCGTGGAGGCTAATGTGGTTAGCCCTCAGCACTCAGAATTTCCTCAGCACACTTTGACCCCTGACCCCCTCACCATTAACTAAAGAGTGCGAGTGCCAGCGCTGGTTTGGCCCCGGCAGACGGCTATTTTAGCCTATAGGGTCGGCCCTTGGTCTGCTATGACTTCAGTGTTGCTGTGTGGACAAGTGGCCTTTATACATGGGAAATAACGGGACCCTCATACCCTTATCTCAGCAGTCTGTTGTGTTTCATAATAAAGCACCCATGGTGGCTTCTGTGGGACAATGCTGGGCTTATGCTCCCCACTGCTGGGGATGTCATGCTTGGTGTAACTTATGCTTCTGAATGACTGACCTGTATTTCACGGCGTGTGTGTGTGTTTTTGTGTGCGCATGCTTGTGCTTATGTGTGTCCAACTGCACTCCAATGCATGTGTGTGTGCTTACATGTGTGTGTGTGTGTATGTGTCATTGTCTGTGTCCGTGAGTGTGTGTGATCGGTCCTGAGTGCATGCTCTCGTGCTCAGTCGGCTCAATCCTACGTGCGTGCAGCGGGAACTGTGCCATGGTGTGACTCCGGTGTCACCCGGTAGCCTCCTCACCCCCTACAGCTGTTCATCCTCTCCCTTGCCCCATTGATTGGCCCATTTCCATCCAGAGCAGAGCGCCATCGATTCCCTCCTCTGCCGGGGCCGATTGGAATCGAGTTCTGTTCCATTTCGTCCAATTGGGCTCTCTCTCATTTGGCTACTTTTCGCTGTCAGTCGATCACGCACTCTCGCTTTGTGTCATTTCATCACATAATGATCTGACTCGTCCTTCCAGTCTGGGAGTCATGAGAGAATGCCTTTGCGCCACAAAGTTTGTGGTCACGGTCGGTCGGTTTGTTTTGTGTGACTTGGTTTGTTGTATTTTAGAGAAGAATTCAGCACAACAAACTTTGTGAATTTAAATAGGCCCAAGTCAGTCAGTAGCAGGATATTGTTCTCAGATGAGATTATTCCATTTGTGCAAGTTGGAAAAACAGATGTGGCTCAGTTGTTCTCATTGTTTCTCTGTCTTTATGTTTTGCTGTATATTTTGATTGTATGCTTTCTCAGTCAATTTCAGTGCACGCGTGGTTTTGAGTCCCCCGTTAAACATGGCGGAGAAAATGTTCCACTCCATTGTGAGTTTTCCAGTATTTTCTCCAGTGTCTCCCTCTTTACCCGTGGCTGTAATGTGTCATACTGACTTCACGCCGCGTCGGAATAAAAAAGGCCCTATTTTAAGTTATCCTGTGGAACATTATGGGTGTGGGAGATGTCTGCTGGCCATAGGAAACTACACCCCATTCACACACACGCTAAGAAAGTGACCCTCAGATCCTCCAATCCCACACTGGCTAGGGAAAGAAACAATATCACAATGCACTTTTCACACTTCTCACAACCATTGCCAATCTATACAATCAGCACTACAGAGAAGGAGAAGGCTTACATATGCACTTGCCATTTGGGTAGCTCCTTTCTTCATAGGGTCCTGAGAGCCCAGAAAAGGGCAGTGGGTCTGAGCGAAGGCCTGTTTACGAGGGAAGAAGTTCTTGTGAAGAAATTAAACAAAACCACCAGTCTGGGAGCCAGAAAGAAACCACAGTGTTTGTTTATAGAGAGGCAGGGAAGGGACGGCTTGTTGCTGTGTGCATGTGTGTGATTGCAATTGTTTTGGTGCATGCCCTTTGTGTATGTGTGTGTGTGTGTAGATGTGTGTGTGTGTGTTCATGTGTGTAAAGGCAGACAGGGTCTGTCTGGGGTTAGCTGTGAGTGTGTGCTGCGAATGTGTGTGTGTGTGTGTATGTGTATACAGCTCTAGGCCAAGCCCTCCTCTATTCTTCCTGGCTCCGACCGTGGGGAAGTCTTGGACGGAGGCCCACCAAGAAAAGCGTGAGCCCAGCCTCTGGCGTCTGAAGCAAGGCTCCAGTGGCGCACTACTGCTCCCTGAGCTTACATCAGCCTTGCCTGCCCTCCTGCCTCTCAGACACACATGAGCGACAGATAGAGAGGTAGACATAGAGAGAGAGAGAGAGAGAGAGAGAGGAGGAGAAGAAGAGGAGAAGAGAGGAGAGTATGCACTGCTCATGCTGTGCTGTTTAGTTCTGTGCTACTATTGTCCTGCGGGTAATAGTAGCAGTATTAGTAGTAGTAGTAGTAGAAGACAGCAGCCATGGCTCTGGGGATGATGTGTGGGGTGGACCTGCTGGCTGGCACCAGCCAGTGTGTGTGGATGGTGGCCGAGCAGGTGCTGCGGAGGTGCTACGCCCGGGGCCTGGAGCCGTGCAGGAGGTTCCTGCAGACGTGGTGCCGCCTCGGGGATGTTTACCAGGTACGGCTTTCTCTTTTCCCCCCTCATCAAGGACTGTTGATCTACTCAACCCCTCAGCCTCTGGAGGGGTGGATGAGTGCATGGATGGATGGATGGAAGGATCCATACTTCCGTTTTGGACAGAGGGTGAAGAGGCAAGATGGGAATATTGATTTCCTTTCTATCCTCCACACTGATGGACCTGGAGGAGTTTGCTGGGGCTAAGAGTCATGCAGCTGGGGGCTTCTGAGTGAGGATCAGGGGTGGGTTTTTGTTTTGGTTACACACAGCACCACCTGCTGTTGTGTCTCTTTTTATCTGTTAATACTCAGCACAATGGCAGTTAAAGCAGTATTTCTAAGGCTTATTATGTTGTTAAATGTGGACTGGGGAAAGATGAGGGGGCTTTTCAAACATCTGTCTGAACTCATACAGCACTCTTTCTCTCTCTCTCTTTCTCTCTGTCTCTCTCTTTCTCCTGTCTTCACTGGATATGTTTCGTTACCCTTCTTTCTCTGTGCTCTGTGTAGGTTTGATTTATGAGCACTAGTATCATATCCGTGAATATGATACTGGATTAAGGCTTTCACGTGGCTTGCTGTTGTGAATTTACCAGTTCTCTTTGAGGAAAACAACCTCTTTGGTTTCCATTTTGATTTGAAGCTTAATTACCACAAGTAGATCACACTCACTGAGCATGAAGGTGGGGTAATCGATACTAAGCTCATTACACTTTTTGTAACATTCAGCAATGTTTCCTCGCGATTCGCTTGCCTTACATTCTCTGAGATTATTGACAACTGCCTTAATACGCAGGTTTATCCCTATATACTAAAAATGAACGAAGCAGAAGTAATGACAAAACACTGTGGTTTGATTCTCAGGAACCAGGAAGGGGACGGGGAAACCAGAGCCATTTATAGAGATTCTTCCTATAGTTCTGGGGCAGGCTACCCTTCTTGTGTGTTTTGTTCAGTCTTTAGTTCAGACTCTGTGCTATATGTATGCTGCTTTACACAAAGGTTTCAGAAAAAGATATGTGTATGTGAACATACATAAATAAAACATAATGTAATATTAGCCATCCACACACATACAACTCATGGTCCTGAAAAGCCATTATGTGGAACTAAACAAGTAACATCATACGTTTGACATTAAGTGATCGATCACATGTCCAGTGACTGATTGCTTCTCTCTGGAGGCATTTCAAGTTGGAGACAGAGGCACACAGGGTCAGTGTGGGCCTTGATTCACGTACCTGCTGTGCATCACTCGGACATGTTTGGGACAGGATGCGTGCTATGGGCCATATGGAAGTCGTTGGGAGACAGCGAGCGCAGACAGCCGTTTGATCTCTGGCGCACACACACTCAGTATAGAGTATGATCTCTGTTTTTAGTCACCTCTGGGCCTGAGTATGAAAATGCACTTTATCATCCTCATTTTATAGGTCAACCCAACTTTAACCCAATACACACTTCAGGGATAAAGGTTTTCTAGTCTGGTTTTAAACTTTGTTGATTACTTTTATCATGCCTGTATGTACTGTATATTCTGACGGTATAAGATACTAATCTCTCTTTCATCTTTCACACTGGCTCTAAATGTGAGTTAGTTACAATAGCAGTGTATATGTGTGGGAGGCCTAAGCATGAACTGGTCTAATTTCCTACAGAACTAACGGGGTAACAGGGTAAGCCGTAACCAACAGGCAGCCTGGAGCATTTGGATGGGGAGCAGCAATAAGCAGGGAAGCAGGTCACTGGCCCAGAGGTCACGTGAAGAAGGCTTTTGTTTGAAGTTCCTGCCCCCACCGTAGGGCTCCAGGGAGGTGGGATGGGGGGTGACCCCTCTGCCATGGCCATTACACATCACATGACCCCTATTCCCCACCCCCTCCTCCACTAGCCCCTCCCTTACCCTATTCAGCAACGGGAGCTTCACTCAAAAGCAGTGGACTCATGCACACATGAATGGCTTGGCCCAATTCTTCCTCTCTTCACACCTAACTTTACCAAAAACAAAGGCTTATACAGCTGGGGTGCTGATGAATTAATGGTTTGGTGTGTAGTGCTGTTTGTATTCATTGAGCATGACACTACATACCTACATGACACTACAAACCTAGCTTTCACAATTCTGACTCAACCAAAATAATGCCAATAAATTGTGTTGTGGCAATATGAGAAAGGATAGTGTGTGTATGTGTGTGTGTGTGTATAAAACAAATCTGTTTATGTGTTCTATAAAACAAAACAAATAAACTTGTAAAACATTTGAATTCTTAACATTTCCATCACTGGCATTATTCTATTAAACTGGTTTTAGAATAAACAGTTAAAAACAGTCCTGCATGTATACTTTCTCTTTGGGACTACTGCATTTAGTTGTAGTAAATAATAGTGTAGCAGGTGTACAAGTTATTCATAGAAGTTGTGTAGTGTTTCGAGTAGTAGTGTTAGTGTAAAAGCATATTTTGATGTCATCGGGCCAGAACAATGCAACATTGTCCCTCTCTCAAAACTGTGCTCACCAGTTCACAATCCTTTAAAGGGTTACTATAGTGACTAATCCCTTCTTAGACAATGGAGCTTGTATAATTAACAGCTACAATAATTCTCTCTATTTAGATGGATTACGTACAATCCTGTGTTGTTTTATGGGGGTAGACTCCGAGGTTTTCACTCAGTTTTTCAGTAGTTGCGTAGTTGAAAACAGCCCTGTAGTTTCTTTATTCGTGCTAGATTGAATCCATTCTTTTTCAGATTTGTATTCTCCACTAATTGACTCTCTATGCATAGAACCTTATTAGCTGTTGATGTTGAATAATACAGCGTCACGGATTATTGGGTGTTTGAGCTAGTGTGACTTCGATGAAATGTCAGACAAGCATTTCCATGTGTGTTGATTAACCAAGAGTTCAATAACAGTCTCTATTGATCAATTGAATTGTTTAGAGCATTTGCTCTTCATCACGTCAATGAAACTCCAAATGGATTACAAATGGTAAAAGATCCATCACTAAATCACTACTTAACCAGGCTTACAAATCTGAACAGCTGAAAGATGTTAGGTAGTAATAGTATGATTTAATGGAATTGGGGGAATCTAATCAATGAATTTCAACTGGATTCAACCTAGTAAATTTTTCCATGAGCAAGTTCTGGCACATATTGATAGATTTGCAGGACCCTGATGTGTCATTGACACAATTTATCTTTGCCACAGTTTAGCAGTAACTTTGTACTAGTAGTGTATTCAGGTTAGAGCGACAAAACAAATGTGTAAAATATTCTGTAGTGGTGTGTATAGTTGAGGCAAAGGGATTAGGGTTGCCCTTCTAATAGACTTTGATGTGCATCAGCTCTGTGGCTCTCTGCACTTGAGGTTCAACTCTCCTCACAAAATTAAGCTCTGCTTTCCACTGGTCTGGCCAGAGCAGAGTGGTGGAAAACCACATGGGTTTATTGTGTTGAGTCACCCAGATGGAAACCCTTTGTCTCCTGCCATCACTTTTCTCAGTCAAAACCAAACAAAGCAATTTGTCACTTCTTTAGTTAGTGTGATTCAGTGTTATTATGTGTGCACTGCAATTCATATTTCTTCTTTTGTTTAAAAGTGAAAACCCTAAAGCTGGATGATAAAAACCCTATCACCCTTTTATGTGGGTGATAGTGGAATTAAACCAGCTATTCAGCTTTTCAGTCATTAAAGGACAACTCATTTATAGGAAACACATTAAAAATGTCATCTGCTGACATCTTTGTGTTCTACCTTGATCCACTTTTCCTCTAAAAAGGGATCTGGTTCATCAGTTGCATAGCCTAACCTTGGCCATCGTGGTTACTGAAAAGCTGTACAATAGTAGCTTCATCAGATTAGCTTCCCTGTGGAGGAGTCATAAAGAGCTTAAGGTTCAATCACAGACTTTGGCTGATGGATGGACCACTGCCCACATGTGATGAACAAGGATGCAGCCATTATAATAAGCTCTTCTCTCTCTCTCTCTCTCTCTCTCTCTCTCTCTCTCTGCAGATGACTGAGGGGCGACTCGGCCAAGTTCGTCTCTTGGATGACAGGCAGTTGGAACTCTTGGTCCAGGTACGCTTTTTATTTATCGTTCTCTTGATTGATAGATCTGATCTGATTGATCTGTTAGATTCACAGTTAATTTTACTAGAGTGACACCCTTTGAGTGACACCTTGTAATGTTAATCTCAAGTTAATGAGGAGGTTCAGGTCTAATGGCTGAAGGAGGATTGACATTTCACACATTTTAGGTGTTTTTATACTTTCCCCCTGTGTCATGTAATGCTTTTGTAACATATTTTAAAAAAATTCTTAGCCTAAGCTGTTGTCTCGTGACCTCTTGGATTTGGTCGCCTCGCATTTCAACCTCAAAGAGAAGGAATACTTTGGGATATCCTTCACTGATGAGTCGTAAGTGTAGTGTCTGGCACAGTTGATCTTAATAACCAAAATACGTATGTTTTAGTAATTATGAATGACTGCACTGTGCTATAAAATCTTTTCAAAAGAAAATATCCTTTCCCAGTTAATGAAGTCTTTTCAATTCATTGAATACTGAACACAATGAGCAGAAAAAAATTTAAGCAATGGTCATTAAACACAATTGTAACTCTTTGCCATTACCACATAGGCCCAAATTTTAATCATTCTCTGAAGCATAAGTGATTTAATAAAATAGTCATTTATTTTAGTTTCTGTCTCTTTGTGGTTGTAATTTGTGTTGTATAACCCTTTCATTTGATTTAACAGAGGTCAAAGTAATTGGCTTCAGTTGGACCGAAGAGTATTAGAACATAATTTCCCCCAAAAAAGTGGCCCTTTAGAGTTGAAGTTCCTTGTGAGGTAAGAACTACAGTCTAATTCTGTCTTTTTACACTGCACATCCTTCATCAGTCAGATTGCCCTACCTACTACTTATTCCAGCAGTGAATAGTTGTGCCCTTTGCTCTTTGTGTTGCTTTTTGTAGTAGCCATTGGAGGGCACTAGTGAGCCAATAACTTTTTGCAACTCAGACTTCACCACTGTAGTTCATGTACACATTGCTGCAGATGTACAGTTTTGTTTTGAATAAGGGCTTAAGTATTGTATTTTTTCTTTACATTCTTCACCTTTACAGGTTTTACATTGAAAATATTACATTTCTGAAGGACACAACAACTGTGGAACTGTTTTTCCTGAACGCCAAGTCCTGTGTCTTCAATGTAAGTGGACAAAACATTTCATCCCTAGTGCCTGATATGCCGTCTCAGCAATGCATTACAACACAGTACAGCAGAGTGACGAAGTGACTGTAGAATACCCTATAAATCATGCACAATAACTGTACAGAGAGCTGTTTGAGAGAAGCTTGCAAAGCTATGTAGGGATCTTCCTAAGTCCCCTACAAGCACCCCCCCCCCCCCCACACACACACACACACACACTCCTCTTTGCCTATGTTCAGGGGTGGCTACTGAAAGTTTAAAAGCAAAGCGGTGTGCCTCCAGATGTCAGTGCCTCAAATAAGCATGCCGGGCCAAAAACGCAGTTGGCGGCCATGAAGCTCCTTTTGTGCACGAGGCATTTGCCGAGCCGTTCCGCTAAGCAACGGCACAAGTTTGGCTGGCCTCTCTCCAGCCTCCTCCTTTGAAACACTTAAGCCAGAGTTATTCCGGCACAGAGAGGGTCTGTTACTCACTTTTTGACTTCCCTCAGCACTACACCCATTCTGCATTTGTTGCGTTGTTTGGCTGTTTGTCGAAAAAATAACTTGTTGCCGTAACACTGAAGTTAACGGGGCCTAATTTAGTCATGAACTTTTAAGAATGATATGCTTGTTTCTTTGAAATACCTCAGTGTAAAAAAAAGAACAATGAGGTGATTCACCTTCTCTTCCTTGCATCAAGACCTGTGAGCCATCTCACAGCTCTGGGTGTCCAGTGGGAGGCCATCTGCAAGGCCTCATTGTTTTGGGTCAAATATTGAGGTGTGGTTGTGTTAATTAAAGACAGGGTGTTCTAGAAAAAGTAGAAAGGCCTGTGGGTGGGTTGGCTAGAAGAGACACATGAAATGAATATGGAAAACAGTTGCTCAGAAATCTTTTTTTTTCATCGTTCTTACTCTTACACACAAACCTGAATAGTAGACCTACTAAGTTCTCCATATAGCTGGCGTTTTAATAAACTATAATATCAGAATAAACTAAACTCAAAATGCTACATTAGCCTATATGTAGGCCTAGGCTTAGTTATGAACTTTTTTAATGTTAGTATGTCATGGAAGTTAGCTGGGAACCGGCTATTATGTTTCGTCAGAACATTGTTGCTCAAGTTACTCAACGACCAGTAGGCTAAAGCCAGCAGAATTGCGTTCAGCCCATCTGACAAGATATCTTACACATGGCGAGGTCGCGGGGTCTGCTCGCAATCCGACGTTAACCTCTTAACCATAGTAAGTCTAATTTGTTTCACTCTTATTGAAAAATTCAAATTAATATTTTATTTTAAAGTGCGTCGTGCTGTTTCCTTTTGATCCAAATATGGTGCGGGGTCGGTTTTTACTTGGTTGTCAGAACAACAAATTCAACCTGCTCTTCGGCCGTACCATGTTCGCGACGGGCTTTCGTGGACGCTTTTTGAACTAAAAGAGATTTATTTATTCCGGTTTAATTTACACCGTGCCTGTAATCCAAGTAATGGATATTGGTGTGTTGTTTGGTATAAATTATGTCTTTAGATCTTGTTTGTGAACGTTAACTTGAAGTTCCGGTTAGGCTGTTTGTTACAACCCGTGCACAACAGGAGATGGTCTCGCCCACCGTAGTGGAACCTGATGGTAGCAATAGACAATTTCCAAAGAGGGGAAGAGTGAACAACCCTGAGGGAGTGGTGAATGTCGACATTAATTTCGTCGCTTTCTAATTTGTTTTGATTCTTTAGGGACTGTTCGAAGTGGAGAGTGGCCATGTATTCAAACTAGCCTCATATGCGTTGCAGGTAAGTCGGCGCTTTTCTTGAATAACATTAGTTTGAAAGAGTTGCTCGCTGTGCAGGCATGCTCTCTGCTGCTAACGTTACATTTGAATCACTGCCGATGCACTCCAATTAGTTACAGTGAAATATTATTTGTTGTGGGCGTTTTTCTATATGTGTGCACAAAATATTTATCCTGGTCATTGTACCGCCAACTTATGTCATAATTTAAATATTCTTAGTCTAGGAAAAGCAACAGGTAGACTATTGAATCAGTTGCCAATTGTTTACTAAAATGTTTCAAGGCAAGAATGGATTCTAAATGTAACAGTTGTGGGTGATCTTGTAGCCTGTGTGCTCCTCTCGTGATTGGTAGTTAAGCTCCTTAAATGAGCTACTGCATTGAGTTTCCAGCACAGTAATAACTTAAGATGCCAAATGTTCGATTGTAGTTTATTTTTTCGCAAAAACGAATTCTAAAATAATACAAATTACCTGATTATCCAAATAGTTCTGCATTAGTAATTAACCTTTTTATTACTAATATTTTAGGAATCGAATGGAGACTACTCAAGGTAAGAATATTTTCCATTTTTGTTGTCTTTATTTGGGAAATAGCTTGGGGTTCATTATATAGGCTGTAATGACCGCCTTTCGGGAATCTTTAGTGTTTTCGTAGTCACTGTTTTTGGCTGTAGCGTTAGTCGTAAATTGAAAAGGCAAGTAGTCGTAACGTTAGGATAGACGTCAATATTTGCATGGCTGCGACCATCAGAACAGCTGATTGAATTGCGCTGGTGACCTGCATTATTGTAACGTCAAGGGTGAATCCACTTGGTTGTTTTAATCATTCTATAATAATTTGGTACAATCCTGAAACTAATTTTTTTTTTATCTTTGTATGCCTTTGTACGACTTGAAATAACGTTAAATGGACAGTAGTTTTTCTAGTTCCCAATGCAATATGTTTTTAATGGTTTCCTCAATGGTGAAGATCTTTACCCTCTCTGCCCTTCACTCTGGAACTGCACATGAGGGAATGACCAAAGTTGGTTGGAAAAGTGCTGATGTGCTGTAAAGACAGGGAATGAAATGCTGTTAGACCTGTTATGTTCATCCTGAATAGAACGGAGACCTGTAGTGACCTGTAAGTATACTGCCCCTTTATAGTGTCAAAACAGACCAGTGTGTTTTTCTCTGTGTAGTACCCCAGTGGCCTCCTGTGCATTATTTGAACACAAAGATTTGTGCACAGTTAGTAGATGTATGGTGTTAACATATACCACAGCCATTTTTGTGTGAGCACAGGCATGTTGAACCTTTTTGGAAAAGTGCTTAAACTTGCCTAAAAATAGACTATGAGGTGATTGTGTTTAACATCTAGAGCCAGTAAGTTAGTGTCTTTATTTCGGCTGAATATGTTTGTTTAGAAATACTAGCCAAGAGTCTGTGTGTGCTATACTGCCTTCTCCACCAGTTGTTACCCCTACTAAATAATACACTGTAATGTTGCACTGAAAAAATGTGAACATCTTTCTTCAACATACATTCACAATCACGTTTCAAATAATGTATACTTAATGTGAATGTCAATAGATTTTTTTGTTAACATGGCAATAATTGTGGAGTGTGTTGTGTTTCTGGTTCAGATAAACTTGGTTTCACATGGGTAAGGCAACCTAGTGTGAAAATGACCCTGTTGGAGCTGATTGAGGATGCTGTGTGTGTGTGTGCTTCCTTGTTTGCCTTTTTGCGGGGCTGGGGGAGTGGATAGAAAATAGGCATGGATGAACATTTGTAAATCCCCTCTATAAACCATCCACTGCTACAGGGGTTGCTGCAGACATGCAGGCCCTGAGTCCCAGCCCCTGAACGTGTCAGATTAGCTGTGTAGGAGCTGGCATCTCCCTCCCACTCTCAAAGGTTTTTCCTGAGAACTCCACCAGACAGAGACATCTCCCGGTTGCGTGGACCAGCAGGCGTCAGTCAAGGCCACGCTGATGTCCACACTCTCTTGTCCAAACTCAAACTCCTTGTGCTGCTGAGGTTGCCAGGTTGTCTTGCATGTGCAACATTTGGTCTTTATAAATAATTGTGACATCGGACATTCACCTTACTCCACACACACTGCATCCATGTCAGGAGCTGTGCTTGTTATCCTTTGAAAGTTAGTCGAGGTGGCCTCAAACACAGTTAGCCCTTTGCACTCAGGCAGGGGGTGACTCGCAGCCTCACCGGCACTAAAATAGCTGATCCATTACTGATTTCCCCTGCACTCTTAACAGAGGTGTGTGTGTGTGTGTGTGTGTGTGTGTGTGTGGGGGGGGGGGGGGGGGGGTTGTGGCAGGAGCTGGCATCAAGTTTGCCATAAGATAACATAGACGGCATAATAAGTTGCAGGTGTTGTGCCAAAGTTGTTGGGAGTTAGTGTGTTTCCTGGAGACGTTGTCCCCAACCGGCCCACCTCACGTCCTTATAATTCTAATCATTGGCCTGCTGGGTCATGACGAAGATCACATTTAGTGTGGAGATTTGGAAGGTTAATCATTCTCATGGAGAAGCTAAAGAGAAAGAGTGAGTCCTCTCTTACTTGTTCCCGGCTTTCCAGCCTGTTTCTGATAAACAGAGTTTTCCAAGGGGGTGTGTGTTTCCCTTGTGTGGGTATATTTTGTAGACAGTGTACTGTAGTTGTGGCGTCATACTCAATACCTCATAATCATTGACTTAGTTATCTATTTATATTATTGTTGTTATTATTATTATTATTATTATTATTATTAGAGGTATTACTATGTCTTTGCATGATCTGTGTATTTCCTTAACAAAAGTACCAAATGTGTTGATATCTGAAACAACACGGCTTGGCTGTCACTGATCATGGCTCATTTGACATCAGCACATTTTGTGAACCACAAACAGACATGCTTCAATAGCCATGTGTCCCATGCGAGTCCTCTCCCTGAATGTGCTCCCTCCCTCCCAAGGCAGGGCCAGGCTGAGCTGGGCCTCACCTCTCCCCTACCCTGCAGGGCCAGCCCCAAACCCCCCCTGAATAGCTTTTGTCAGGCTCTGCATTGCGCCGCCCTGCTGAGAGTGTGTGCAAGCTCGTCTCTCTCTCTTTCTCTCTTTCTCTCTTTCTCTCGACCTGTAATTGAAAGGCACTTTGCTCTCCCTGGCTGTTGAGTGACTCATGGTTAATATTATCGCAAGACCTTGACAGTGACATACAACATATAATGTCTATGGAGATAATGGCCCCAGTGGCCCCAGTAAAGTGGACCACTGCAGAAAGAAAGAATGCCCCAGCATTTATCTCCTCCTGTATCCATGATTTATGGAGCCTGCTTATGATGATATTTTGCACACAATCTGAATGCTTGTAGAGGATGAGGGGCTATAGGGGAGAACACACACTTGCTCCTGGTACTGGTTTGTGCTTGTCCTTAGCTCAGGGAACAGAAGGTGTTTAGAGACTAGGCAGGAATGGCCTGTATGAACAGGCGAATACTGATTCCAGGCACAACTTGTGGACTTAGATGAAGGTATGTCTGCGAAGGAAGAACTGCGATAAGAACACAGATTAAAACAAAAAAAAAACAACACAACTGGTGCTTCTTTAGCTGGTGTGAACACACTCCCTGCCCGTTGCCCTTAGAAACACAGATTTTCTACTTCTGTTGTTATGTCATGAAAACACAAACTGTTTTAGGTAATCCGTATGCTTTTTTATGTGCGTTCATGTGACTGTTCTGCTGCCAAGATCTATTATTAATCTTGGGTTTGCAGGTCCACAAGATTAATGTCTAGGAGTATTTTTGGCTCCTAGGTTATGATTATTAAAATTCTTTCATATCCTGTATAATGTGGCAGGTTTTTGATGGATGATCTCGGCTTATTTTCAGTGATGAGCACACGCGAGAGGACCTGAAGAAGCTTCCTATCCTACCCACCAAAGTGTTGACGGAACACCCTTCGCTTGCATACTGGTAAGCCAGTGTTTACTGCACAAAATTAGTTATTTAAGGAGGAGAGACTGGGAGGTGGGAGTTAGTCAGCACCAAAGACCAGAAACTATTACACTGGAACAGTTTATATACTTTGGGTAACAAGAAATGGCCTATTCCTATTTACATATATTTTTTGTAAAGTAAAATATTACGTTTGCAATGCAAAAATTTTTTCTTTACTCTGGACAAAGTCAAGATGTTTGTGGTCATGATGGCCACCTTGACTATAAATTACTGTGGGAAACCCTGGGTAAGCTCTACTAGCTACTAGTAGCAGCATTACAGGCTGTGAGCCTTTTAGCCGACTCCTCGTATAATCCTTGCCTTGTTAACCCAAGGGATTATGTGAGGAACCTTATAGGTTTTCACACATACTGATCAGCTATGCATATACGTGTGGTCTGAGATGAGGAACCAATCAAAAACTGACTTTTGCTCCAACACAATAGAGGCAAGCTTAACATGTTTAATTTCAAATTGTGAGATCCCACTGTGAGGGAGAGGTGTTTTAATCTATGTATGTTAATCCCACTTTATGGAAGTTTGAGATTACATGAAATTGACTGGAGGTGTGTTTCCCAAAGTCATAGTTGCTAACCGGTTGGTGGGAAAGTGCATTGCAACCAACAAAGCTGCCTGCCTAATTAGCAACCATTTTTTGAGAAGCAAACCCAAGATCGGTATGTGTGAGAATCACACTGCTCCTTTGAGGTGACCTGAAAAAGTACTGCGTGTACGGTGTTCAGGCAATCAGATGGGCCCCAAGTCAAATGGGTGTAATTAATTAAGAGTGTACTTGTGTGTTAATGAAGCCTGGCCTGCAGGGCTTCAGTGTCGCGCACCAGGTGCTGCTGATGCCCTCGCCACCCCCGTCTGCCTGCTGTACTGGGGGCAAAGGTCACTGAGTACTGGCCAAAACACAGCAACATAATACATTACATTACAATAGTAGCACCCGTCTGTTTTGCATAAGTGGGAGTGTTGTATAAACCTCTCAGTGATCTCCTGTTATCAGCATACAAGAGCTGGACTGGTCTGCACAAAAGGGGGATCTCCTTTGAAATAAACCACGTCAGACGTCTGGCCCTTTTCAATCTGCTTTGACGGGTGCTTGATTGGGGAGCTTGTCTCTCGTCCGTGCCAACCTTGAATCAATGATTTATGCTGATGAGCATAAACAGCTGGGTTTGGGTGGGTGTGCGAGGGTGGGTGTGTTTGTGTGTGTGTGGTTGGCATGGTGTGAGTGTGCTCGCTCGTGTGCCTTTTAGTATGCAGACGTGTGGTTCGTGTGTTACGCTGAACACAAGTCTACACATGTGTTTCTGTGCTTGTCTGTGCGTGTTGTGCTGATCTTTGTATGTTTGTGTGCCAAATTGTGTGTGTGTGTGTGTGTGTGTATGTTCCATGGCACATATGCTAGAGCGCGTGTCTCCTAACAGCTGAAAAGATGCCATTGCAACAGTTCACTGTATGTGAGCGCGCGCGTGTGTGTGTGTGTACGTGAGCAGACTGGAAATAATGCCATGTAAGGCCAGCCCGGGTGATTGTAGCAGCATGTGAGATTGACAGACCAGTTGTCCAGATGGCATTTTGTGCATGGACGAGTTATTACCGAGACTGGCTGTTAAAACAGCTTGTTTTCTGTTTTCTGTTTTTTTTCTCGCCTCAACTCCAAAAAAAGCATTAAATTAACACGTTAAGCTTCTTACAACTAACTCTGCTGAGGATGTGATCTCACCGCCATCCTCTCCGCTTTCCCTTTCACAGCGAGGACCGAGTCATCGAGCACTACAAGAAGCTGAAAGGGCTCACCCGCGGACAAGCCATCGTAAAGTAAGTCAGGTCCTTCATTTTCTCTGTCACTCTCACACACACACACACATGGTGATGGCCGTGTGAGTGCACTCAAGGATGCTGGGTCAATGAGGCTTTGCCATTTAGAACATTGCTCATAAAACCAACTCAGGGCCCCCGTTGTTGGCCCGTCCCATCGCTACTATCGAAGCCAAGCCGGGACGAACGGCTCGTCCCCGTCCGCCAAATTGCATCATTAATTAGTGGGCCCGTCAGGGCTCGCAGATAGACCCTTCTCTCGGCCCGCCAGAGAGTGACAGTGCTCTACTATGTCTGCCTGGCCCACGAGGTTGAGACAAAGTCGCTGGTGGTGGCCGTGCCGGGATGAGATGGGCTGGGCTGGGTTAGCCTGTGCGGCGCTGTCCCTGAGCTGATCAATGGGTCTCGCTGGCCATCAAGGCCCTTGGAGGAAATCAATGGTGTTACTGATGTAACTGACACAGGCCTGTGAATTACTGGACTTGAAAGCCCATTGCCCTCATAACACTGTCACAGAGATCCGGCGGCATTTTAAAGCTCTTCAGTTCTTTAATCTCTTGTGTTGTGCTGTGTGTTCTCGTGTAGGTACTTGGCCTTGGTGCAGTCTCTTCCCAACTATGGAGTGCATTATTATGAAGTAAAGGTAAGAACATGGTCATCCCCACAAGTCTCAAGCTTAAAAAAGTGTTTTTTGTTCTCTGTATTTCACTAGCAAAACCTTTCCGCTGCAAGCAACCACCCAGAATGAGTCTCTAGGGTGCATTTGCTTACTTTGCTCTTTTTACTATTTCTTTCTTTTTTTGGGAGGGGGGGGGTCTAGGGAGATCAAAAGCAGCCTTTTAAAATGACTCATAGTCAGAGTTTGTGGATTGGAGTGGCGTTGGAGTCTGCTGAGATCTTCAGATCTTTGTCGCGCTGGTCGTTAGAGTTGCTAATGCTGCAAGTCTAATGGGATTTAATTGGCCCAGTAATAATGTGTTTTCTCCACAGACTGTAACACTTAAAAGGAAAAGAAAAGTGCTAATGTTATGAGAAGCTGGGGTGCTACACTCTCATTCTCTCCCCCACTCATACTCTCTTTATCTCTCTCTCCCTCCCTCCCTCCCTTTAGGATAAGCAAGGCATTCCCTGGTGGTTGGGGCTGAGTTATAAAGGCATCGGCCAGTACGACCAGCAGGACAAGTTGAAACCACGAAAGGTAGGTGGCCCTCCACTCCTCCTCAGTCTCCCCCGAGGCTGTTTTTTTTTTTTTTTTTCACATATTTCATTTTAACCCCAAAGCCCAAGCTCAGTGGGTTAATGTTTGACCCTACTGTAAATAATGTGTACAAAGCACTGTATGTGTAGCCTGTGGCTATCTAGAGAAGGTCAGTGGTGGTGGGTGAGGGAGAAGGTGTGTGTGTGTGTGTGTGTGTGTGTGTGCGCGCGTTTAAAGGGAGTAGTGAATAAATATGAGGGTCTGTAAGTGACTTGTTGGGATTGGTTTTCAGTGTCAAGTGTTATTGTATGTTTGTGTATTGAGTAATGGCAGCCAACCAGCCTGCACACAATGGTGTCGAAATATCAACGAGACCCATCAAGTTAGACAGGATGAGGTGTTGTGCGTCTCATGTTTTGCGTCACAGTCAGTGTGCCATTTCACGCCTGTAGGAAAAGTGAATTTGCGGATGTGTATTCATCCACACACACACACACACACCACCTCCTTCAAATCATTCCTTTAGTGCTAAGTTATATCCTTTTGTCTGACTTGAGAAGTGAGTTGAGAAATGGCTGCTTCCTCAGAGAGGTCTAACCAGTAAACTCACCTCTGCTCAGCTCAGCCCCAGTCTGCCCAGGGCAATAGCTCAGCAGCCAGTGCCCTGGCCCAGGCACAGAGGCTACGGAGCAGTGCTTGGACTGGTGCCAGTCTGCCAGGGGATGATGGGCAGGAGGGGGGTGGGGACTCCCCCGGCTCTGGAGGCCGTCTGGGGGCACTCCAACATTGCATTGCTCTGATAAGACAACCAATGGAGAGTTAATTGTACTCCTCAGGACCCTCATAGCTCTCTGTCTCTCTCCCTCTTTCCCTCACTCCTTTATATTTCTGTTGCCTTTTCACTGTTGTTTTCCATGTTTGAAAGAATACAACCACCATTCGAGAGTGGCCTGTCAGCTGGCCTGTATTGATTGTGTTTCCTGTCGAGGCTCACGGTCCTTTGTGCGGCTGGCCCCCAAACACTCCTCCAAACCCCACTGTAGACACACACACACGGAGACACACACACACACACACACACACACACACACACACACACACACACACACACACACACACACACTCCTGTCCCCCAGCATGCTTGGCTCATTATGCAAATCTGCCTGTCATTGTGTGTTGCTCTAAGGGAGCGAACAATTGATCAAGCAATAAAACACAATTACTTCAGTTTGGGAGCAGAGGGGCGGACAGAGAGAAAGGGTTGAGGAAGGATCTCGTGGATGGGTTTCTCTCTCTCTCTCTCTCTCTCTCACACTCACACACACACACACACACTCACACACACACACACACACACACACACAAACTTCACCACTGCTAGATAAAAGGACTCTTAAAATGGTGTCCTGTTTCCCAAACATGAGAGCAGCACACACAAGCACGGCTACTGTAATGATTTTGTAGCCGTGCTGTTCTCCCCCCCCCCCCCAGGGGTCTTGAACAGAAAGCATTATAAAAAAAATGTCCAAAAATGTGGGGTGACCACAGTAGTCCCTGAGTGAATGATGGGATTGTGAGGCTTGGAATTTACTTTAAAATGTAAAGCCGTCTGATTAAACGGTGACTCACTTTGAAACGTGGCAACGAATGGGAACCTGTGACAATATTTGAGGAGTGTTCTCATGTACTCGGGTTACGTATGAGGTTTGTTTGCTTCACCTGACCAGCCACATGACCTCATTCCTTGATGCCAATACAAACAGCCATAAGGCTTTCCAGAGGGGTTCAGCCTGTATGAGGAGTTAGGGAAGTGGAGAGGAGAGCCGGGCATGATCTTGTCAGTATTGAAATCATTAAACACACACACTCACAACACACACACACAGACAGAGAGAGAGAGAGAGAGAGAGAGAGAGACGCAAGACAATTTTATTTATATTGCGCCATTTCATACACAATGGAATTTCAATGTGCTGTGCAAAGTGTAGTAAAGTTATTGAAATACAAGTTGAAAGGTAGCAACAATAAAACTAATGGTAAAAAAAGATTAAAATCAATGGGGGGGCATCTCTGCCCTGTGAGTTTTGATGTACAGGTCCAGGTTCATTTCCTGCCCTCCAAAGCTATCACTCTCTTGCTGCTGCCACTGGGTATGAGCATGGCCATGCAGCCCCAAGGCCGCTTAGAGAGAAAGGGTGGCGCCCTGGTTAGCAGAGAACTCACTTTTAAAATGTGCCTATTAGTCACAACCTCTGACATATGCTGGCACTGAGAACACATAGACACACACACACAAACGCACAAGTCTGAGTTTGCTTGTGTGGTTTTGGGATATGCTGGGATCAAAATGTTCCGAGAGGCTCCATATCCGGGAGCTGTTTAAGAATAATTTATTCCCTGAGTGTAATGGCGAGTATAAATCTCAGTACCTGGCGTCTGTTCTGAGAAGAGGGTGCTTACCTCACTGCGGTGATTAAAAAAAAGTTACGTAACTCTTGATCTATTTGCCAATCATTTATCATTATTTTGGCACACATGCCATTTTTATACCTTAGTTTTCTTTTCTTTCATTTTATTTTATCACCGTTTTTCCCGCCAAAGGAAATCCAAATTTCCTCAGTCCATTGTACTTTTTCGTTGGCGCGTCCCTCCTTCCATCTTTCTCTTTCTTTACTTTGAATCATTAACAAACATCCTCCCTCACACCTCCTTGGTTCTCGAGTACAGTCCGTGGGTGGGTCAAATCCTTGGCATACTTGAACTGTGTGTCACTGCCAGTTATGTACAGAGATGCACTAAACTGGGTGAAACTAGTTTGTGTCCGAAAATTTGCCTCCCTGGACTTTTGGCGTCAACACAGTACTTCCGAGGGAATCCACTTCCCCGCTCCTGTGGGAATCCAGGAGTGGGTTTGAGGGGCTCGCTGACTTCCCCCGCACGGGAGGGCGAGGGAGTGAAGAGGCCGTCAGGGGCCCTCTTTGTGTGGGAACGGCCGTGCTTTGAGTCCGGCGGGAGCTGCAATATCTCATTTAATATGCAGTGAAAACAGGCCACTGACCCCCACTGAGGTGGAAACGTTTGTCCTTCTCACCACCAAACAGCCAGATTAAAGTCTTTGTGAAGTTATTAAATTAGTGATTAGATTAGTTGGCGTTATTAATTCAGTTATTGAATTACTTAAATTGGGTAGTAAAGGAGTTGAAAAGGGCCTTTTAACAGCCTGTTTATTTACAGTTCAGACCTAACCTGATATCAGAGTTTACAGCTTTATTATTATGAGTCGAGTTTTATGCGTTTCACAGAATGTACAGCTGTGTTTGGTTGTGTTCATCAGGCCTGATGGGTAAGCAGTGATAAGTGGGGGCCAACTATCGTGCCGTCAGCTACACGAGAGCCCAGGCCGTTCTCATGGCGAAGCGGGCAGGTCCGAAACTACAGTACACTGGGCTATCAATGATTAGACGGATGGAGTAGATTCCTGGCATACTCGCCCTGGAGAGGCAAGCGGAGGAGGATCGATTTTAAAAAGCAACAACAGCCAAGTTCCCATGAAGAGGCTGGCCTGGCATGTTGCATCGAAAAGGCTATGAAAAGGACGAGAGCGTGTCAGCCACAGTCACAGTGGCATTTGTAAGGGGAAATGGCTTTAAAGGAAGACGCAAAATGGTTTCTTCCCATGAGAGCTAAAGAGAGAGTGAAAGAGGTAGAAAGAGAAAAAGAGAGATAGAGAGATGTGGAGGGGGGGGTTGGGGGCTGACGAGGTAGAATTCCTTTTGTGTGAGTGCAACCTGTTTGGCTGGTTTTGTCACTCCGAGGAAGCCAGGGAGGGGAGAGGTGAGGGCACTGGAGAGCCAAGAGCTGTCTGAGGCTGAAATTGAATTGAGAGGAAGGTAAGATTGTGTGTGGTGTGTATGTTTGTGTGTGTGTGTGGATGTGTGTCTGTGTCCCTATATGTGTGTGTGTCTGTGTGTGTGGTGTGTATGTTTGTGTGTGTCTGTGTGTGTGTGTTTTGTGTGTGTTCAGCGAGGCTAAGGTGGATGAGCGTGTAGTGAGGTGAGGTGTGTCTGATGTCACAGAGGGCTCAGGGAGGAGGCAGCCGAGGGGTGTGGCCAGCCGAGCTGAAACTCTTGCAACACCTTTTGGGCAGTCCGTGAACAGACAAGAGCACATTGTTCAAGGAAGCACAAGCCCTGTGGGAAACTCTGTCTGATCATTCAGGACTACCTCAGCACACTCACAAGGGATTTAACTACCACTCACTGGTAAAGGCAGCCTTCTCTCTCTCCCTCTCTCACTCTCTCTCTCTCGCTCTTTATCTCTCTTTTTTTTTAACAAAGGTTTAAGTCTCACCAACGGTGTTGGTTTGAATGGAAATGATGACTGATTTGTTGTCGTCTTGCTATCGATTCGGGTTTGTGATTGATCTGATTTAGACGTTTGATTGACACATCCGTAATGTCTTCTCTAGAAAGGCTCATGAATTGCGCAACAAGCCTTTCTATTCATTCGGGTTTGAGTCTGTGAAGTGTCCTTGATGAGAAGTAAGTGTGTGTGTGTGTGTGTGTATGAGGGAGAGAGAGAGATAGAGGGAGTGTGTGAGTGAAGGGAGACAGTTCTGATGCTCAGGTCTGGCTAATTGTGTTGAAGTATTTTTATCCCCCACCCATCCTCACTGGAGCATTATGTGTTCAGAGACTGGGCTCTTTTAATGGAGGTATGCACAGCTCACGTGAGAGAGCGAGATGGCTCTGTGTCTAACCTCAGCTAAAAAAGGTTGGGGGAGTTGGGTGGTGTGTCTGTGGGTAGGGGTGGGGTTGGTGGTGTTGCTGGTGTACTCACCCACGCCGTCTCTCCCCAAGTCAGCCCTGTACCTGGCGGAGAATGTTTATTAACGTCCCACCATTAATCCTCATCCCCAGACTGGTGGTGGTGCCTCCGGGTACGCAGCTCTGCTCTGTCCTGCCCCGCTTTGTGTGTGTGTGTGTGTGAGTGAGTGTGTGTGAGCCTCAGAACGGCTACGTGCTCCAAACACAGAAGCTCTAAATCAGGCAAGAATCGGCCAGGCTTCTCGACAGCAGATGTTTTGTTCACTCTTTGTGTGTGTGTGTGTGTGTGTGTGTGTGTGTGTGTGTGTGTAGCTGTCTTTCGAGCTTTCCCTCTGGGCAGAAACAAGCGAGGGAATAGAGAGAGGAAAAGAGAGGAGAGGGGAATAAATGAGTGCCTCACTCAACGAGGCTCTCGCTCTTTTCATTAAACTTGAGCTTGCCAAATTGGCCTTGTTATTGCTGCTTGTTTTCAAGACCTGGCTGGTTTTGAGATAAGTTCTTTCTTTTTCGGATTGCGTGTGTGTGTGTGTTTTTGTCTAATGCTATTTCAGACCAGTGTTGTAATATAAAAAAATCGGAGGATGTAAGTGGTTGTTTTCAGACGTCTTTGTATTGAGCCACATATCTCATTGTTTTGTTCCTGCAGTCCTCAGAGGTCTTTTCCTGTGTGTGTGTGTGTGTGTGTGCATGCGCCTCTACCGCAGTTGTTCCAGTGGAAGCAGCTGGAGAACCTGTACTTCCGTGAGAAGAAGTTTGCCGTCGAGGTCAACGACCCCCACAGGTGAGCGGGCGACCCCTAGAGAATGCCCCTCCGTCCAGCCATCACTGGGACTCTTCCTGTATTGCTCTCCTCAAGCTACCGCCACTGGTGGTTGTAGTGAGGCTAGTAGTAGAGTAATAGTAGAGATTAAACATTCAAATGTTGTTGTTGTTGTGTAGGAAAATATGCTATGCTTAGCTATGTATAAAATGTGACTCTGCGTTAACGTTTGAGTAGTGCAGGTGTCATGATTAATTGCCAGTCTTCATGTCTGTGGAGCGCACACACCTGCTGCCCTTGATTCATTCCCCGGCAGCTCGCTCGTGACAATAAGCGCCGGCGGGGAAAATGTTTCGCCTTTTTTTTATGCGGCGTCAGGACCGCAGTGGAGCTATCTGCCCATTACGACCCACACAGCAAGTCGGGCGAGAGCGGCACCTTCCGCTCGCCAAGGAAAAATTAATTACGAGTCACTGGTGCGAGACCTGTTTAAAGCAATGCATCCACCAGCATCAGCGGACACTTGCAATGCTGCACACAGCCGCCGACTGCATTGAGTTTCATGAGGAGGTTCTTGGGTTTTATCGTTTCTGCTGTAACTCATTGCCTTGATGCGGCAGTTGTGTGTCTACACACACAGAGGAGCCAATACTACCCCCCCCCCCCTCACACACATACTCATGAATTGTCTCTCTTACTCTCTCTCACTGTCTTCCTCTCTTTGGTGTGTGTGTGTGTGTGTGTGTGTGTGTGTGTGTGTGTGTATGTGTGTGTGTCTGTCTTGTCTTCATCCACAGGAGGGTTGAGTCCAAACGCACATTCGGGCAGAGCGGACTGGTCATCCACTCGTGGTATGCCAGCCACACTCTGATTAAGACCATCTGGGTGATGGCCATCAGTCAGCACCAGTTCTATCTGGACCGGAAGCAGAGCAAAGTGAGTGTATGTCCCACCACTAACCCCATCAGCTGGGATTGTGTGTGTGTGTGTGTGTGTGTGTGCGCGTGCTTGCAGGTTGGCGCGTTACTGGTGCGTATGTATGTGAGCATGTTTGCATGTTTCTTATATGTGTGAGTGTGATTGTGTGAGTGTATGCACAATTGAGTGTGGTTGGTATCATCTTCACAAAGGCATTTGTTGTGCGGGCTCTGCAGAGTCTCGAGTAGGTGTTGTTTTTCTTTGTATTCCTGTCATCTGTCAGTGAGTTTATCTGATCTCCATCTCTATCAGCACTGCCATAGCCCTGACCCTGGGCTATCTCCATCAGCACTGCCGCACCCCTGACCTGCTTTTCCCACAGCCTCCTCCTCACAGTGCAGACAAATACCGTTCCCATGTTAACTCTAAGTTAATGCATAGCTAATTCATAGCTTGGACCCCTTTTTTGTGACCACAGTAATACATGACTAGGAGCAAGGTTAGGCCATGCGTAAAATTATTCTTGTTTGTGGTAACCCGAAGGGTTCAGTCAGGCTGGCCTCTCGCGGCCTTTTGTGCCAACTTGTCAACCAAAATATTGCAGTGCAGCCCTGTGAATGCAGAGATCGCTTCATGTTACATGTTAGAGCATCATTTCCCCTTTGGGCATAAAAAAAAACGTCAGAACCTGCAACCCGATCAGACTTTTGCAGAGCTGTAGCTTAGGTCTACAGAACGCCTCTGCAGAGAGTGGCCTTTTGTCATCATGTAAGCAGGGTCAAGCTTCCACAAGTTCTTATGCTAGTCAGCTGTATATATATATATATTTTTTTTTTCTTTTTTTGATGGTTGATAACAAAAAAAATATATCTATCTGAAATATGTCTCTCTGACTGAAGATACAGCAAACAGATAGCTAAGGATGGCCTTATTGAATGCCTTTAATCGAGTTGTTTACTTTCAAGTTGTTTACTTTCCTTTAAGTCACGTTTGTTTTGCCTCTCGCCGGTGTTGGTTTCATTAAGGCTGTCAGTCTGGGCGCAGGCCCAGGACGCCACGTGTGTGAGTGTGCGGCGGCGAGCAGCAAGCGTCTCTGCATCGCTAATCTGGCCGCAGTGAGCCACGGCTTTCACTGCTTAGGGGCAGATGGCCCGGCCGCACTGGTCCAGGAATAGTCGCGCTGGCTGATTGATGAGATCCCTGCCGCTTTAAGGGCTGAGGCCGACAAATTGAAGCTTTATAGCTCTGCAGAGTCGTTAGGATGATGTAATGACCAGGCTTTCTGTCTCTCTTTTTTTTTTTTTTTTTTTTTGCCCGCCACTGTTCCTCCATATCTCATTGTCTGCATCTCTCTCTTTTCCCCCCCCCACCTTCTTCCCCATTTTGCATGGAAGGCCAAATTAACTGAAGGCAAAAGCCTGGGTGACATAGCCATGGATCTGACCGAGATTGGAGCACCCAGAGTCAGTAAGCTGATCAGCATGGAGAAGAAAGACCAACTCATCATGGCCAGTAACGGAAGCCTCGTCTCAACAGGTAAATATGACGGCGTGTTTGTGTGTGTGTGTGTCTGTCTGTGTCTAACTTTTTGCACACAGTAGCAGCCAAGCCCCCTTTGTCTGTCTGTTTGGTTTGGCTTAGGCTCTGCAGACTCGGAAGCGAACGAAGAGAAGAAGCAAGAAAAGATTGCCGAGCTAAAGAAAAAAGAGAAGGACCTCCAGGACAGTCTGTCTGAAAGGCTGAATGAGCTCAAGAAGATCTGCCTCAGAGAAGCCGTAAGCACCCCCCTCCTTGAGTTATCGTCACTCCATAGTATGCCATTAAAATGCCCTCAGCTAAAGATAAAGGCTTTGGTTTGTTTGTCTTTTTGTTTATCCCCTTCATCAGGAGCTGACAGGCCGACTGCCAAAAGAATATCCGCTGCAGGCGGGAGAAAAAGCGCCAACCTTTAGAAAACGAATTGGGACTGCTTTCAAACTGGACGATCTCTTTCCCTACGATAAGGTAGGCAACAACATCAGTGGCTTTCCAACCAGTTGGACTAAATAAGAAGCATTTGTTTCTTTTCCAGTGTAAGCTTTGATCTTTTGGCATGGCCAAATAAGGGTTGGAGTGTATTCTTGTCAGATTCTATCGTAACCATTTTATTTTTCGCCATTGCTTCCTTGTCGTGAAGGACCCTCACCTGAGGAACCTGGAGAGCCGGTTTGCCCTGCAGCAGAAGATTGTGGAGGCTGCCATGAAATTGGCCAGCGAAGGAGAGCTGTGCAAAACGGTGAAGAAAAAGAGGAGGAGGAACTGCCTGGATGCCATGCGAAAGCTGCAGGAGATTGAAAACGAGATCAACGCCTACAGAATAAAGATGGGCAAGGTGCCCACCCAGAGGGCATCGATCATCATCGGTAAGACGGCGGATTTCTGTCACGAGTCCCGAGAGATACTTGACTCAGCCTTTGTGGTCAGATATGTGTCCCATTGTCTTGATGTGCCCCTCTTGTTGATTGTTTAAACTTGGCAAAGTAAGATTGATGAGATACAACATACTGCCTGGTATGTACTGTATACATGCGTACACAAGTAATCATTTTCTAAATACCATATTGAACAGGGTTCCCACAGGTCAGGAATTTTTTTGAAAATCATGGAATTTTAATATAGCCAATATATTTTAGTAATAGCCTCTAGTTGTCCCCTAAACAATGATCTGGATAAGGCCACGCTTCTTTCTTGGTTTTTATCAAATATTCACTTCTCTCATGCATTGTTTGAGATGCTGTGGTTTTTGAATCAAGGCGGTATGTTGTACTACATGTACCCTATATTGGTAAATAACATGAGCGCCACATGCATATCCTTGGCCCCTTGACTCTCTGATTGGATCAGTCGCAGTGTGTCTGTGTGTGTGTGTGTGTGGAACTCACCTCTCTCTGTGTGTTTGCTCAGATGAAGCCAACCCCTCTGACCTGAGTTCACTCTCAGACAGCTTAACCCTGGAAGACGGTGAGTCTCGGCTTAGTCACTCTCACACAAAGCAAGCCCCTCTTGCGCCCCAGCACGCCTCTCCATCCATTCTCAAACGTGTCCTCACTCATGGTTTCAGATGATGTAGTGGTCAGCCAAAGGCAACGTTCCCGCTCGGTGCAGTACATGGACCAGCCCAGTCCCTCGGAAAGCCTGGGGGTCCACTTCTACACAGACAGACGGGCCTCAACGAATGACCAGCTACAGGACATCAACCTCAACCGGTAAGGCCCCTATTTCAGCAGGAGTAACACACCTGGCTCATCACAGTGTAATGGCCTTCATTGCTCATGTTGATTTAAACCGTATTAACATTTAATAAATGGAACCCTTTGCTCCGCCCTGACTAACCGCTCAAACCGGTCCTGTTGCTTTTAGCCGAGGCCCAGTCCATTTACACTCCTCAGGGTGAGGAAGAACAGTCAAGTTACAGTGCAAGTAAACAAGCAAGTGAACAGAAAATGCTGCTTATAATAAATGGGTGGTGCACAGCAGTAACGCATACTGTAGCAAAGGTCTAACAATGGTAGACACGTCATTGTATATTCATGAAAAATGGCGTGTTTTACGTGTGTGTGTGTGTGTGAGAGAGTGAGAACGTGTACATGTGACTGAGTGTATTGTTGTGTGAGTGTGTGAAGTGTGTTCAGGGTAATGTATTGCAGAGCAATGTGGCAAAGCTATAGGCAAGCTTGTGCAGACCTGCCAGGCCAGGGCCACATTCCTTTTGCCGCTCCTTCCAGACGCCTTGACAATCAGCTCTTATCAGCCCCAAACGCACTCACACAGCCGGGGTTAAAAATAGAGAGAAGGGGGGTGGGGGGGTTGGAGCATACCATTGCCTGACTGCCAAGGTGCTGCTTGGAACAACTGCAAGGAGCAGGAAATGGAGGAAAGGGAGAAAAGAAGGCGGCAAAAGTAGTTAAGCACGCAAGAAAAGCCAAGCTAAAGAGATTTTTGAGGCAGGTTCAAACTCAAAAAAAAAAAACTGAAGGTGTTTTATTTGAGCGTTTCCTAACGAATGTGAGTAGGATAGAAAGAAAGAAAGAAGGAGAGAGAGTAAGAATGAGTGAGGGGGAAAAACAGCATTTCAGGTTGCTTTGCTTAATAAGGACTAATGTCAGTAGCAGGAAAATTGGTATTGTGTTTACGCCATAATGAGAGCGGTCACTGACCCATAAAATGGCCCACGGGGAGCCAAGCCAAAAATGGGAGGTGTATGAGTCACATACAGTGCACTATTTATTATCATTATTGTTATTATTATTGTTATTATTCTTATTATTCTTCTTCTTCTTATTATTATTATTATTATAATTATCATTATGTGCCCTCTGTTTTTCCTACACTCACTTCCTCCAGTAATAAAAACACAAATCCTTCCAGGCAGGAAGCCAGCCTTTATAAGCAAGCCTGTTGACACTCTTATCTGACTTTCAGATTAGCGTACGGCGAGGACTCGTACCAGCCCGCTGCTAGGGATGTGGTGTCTGGCCACAGCAGCCCGTACAGGCCCAGCGCGCGTCAGCCCCGCGACTCCCGCAGCATGCCCCCTACACCCGTGCTGACCCGCAACGCCTACAGCAGCACGCAGCTTAGGTTGGTTTGACCCCTCACCCACCCGAGCACTCACCCCACCCCTTACCTCTCCTTACCTCACCTCACCACACCTCCTGACAGCCTGCAAAACACCGACAGTCACCCCTCACCTGCACAGGCGTGCACACACACACACACTTCTCTCACCTGCACACGCTTGAACACCTGCACATACTACACACCGACAGTATTGCATTTCTTAGTCCGTTAATCTTACCCCAGCTTTTTCCACATGGCTGCCGCTCCATCCAACCGCACCTAGCACCCCCACCCCAGCACACTCCGGTGTTAACACTTGGCATCTGACCTCTCACTTCCCCCGCCAGCCCAACCCAGCAGATGGGATTTCTAGGGCTCAGCCCTTCCCAGATAACCTTCCGAGCAATGCATGTGTGCATGCCTTCTCCTTCAGCTCACCACAGCAACCCGCATTCCCGCCCTGCACGGAGACTCGGCTCACTCGCTGCAGAAAGACTCCCCTCCATGACTAGCTGTGGATAAATACATCTGATGCGTAAACACGTCTGGCACTTGAGTCCTTGAGTCTAGCCATGTTTCAAGGTCGCCGAGATCTGTCTATAGGAAAAAGAGTTAGGAAGCTTAGAACACGATAGAACACAGACTTCAAAACAAGGTCTGTGGGTTTATTCATCCAAACTATTGCTGTTTAATCTGTGATCCGCACCCACATAGTGTTTTATGCATCCATGCCATCTGCCCTCCATAGAAAACCACTTTCCCCCTACACAGCCTTAACTTCAGAGCCTCCCTCCATTACCAGCTGGAGATAAATAAATCTGATGGATGGTTGGATGCATACACAGGTCTGGCTAATGGAGGGCCGCTTCCCACACGGCACTAGTTTATTGCAGCTTAGCCTACCGCTGAATGAGTGTGGATGACCCACTTCCATCACACCGTCACATCTATGCATTATTCAGCACAAGTCCACAGGTGTTGGCCCCGGAGTTTGTGTCCTCATTTGCAGCCGAACGCAAGAGCGTGTCATGGTGGCACACTACCGATATCACACACACACGCATAAACGCACCTTGAGTGTTCTCCTGGGAGGCCCAGATTTACTGATCCTAGATAGGCTCATGTGGGGAAATGTGATGTTAACAGTTCCTCTTTTGTTTACCCCAACCTGCATTCAGCTACGAGGACGGCCCGCAACACTTCCGCCAGCGCAGCGGCAGCCTGGAGTCGCAGCAGGCCTTCCTGACGGAGGCGGAGGCCCACAAGACGCCCTACCTGCTGGCCGTGCCCCGCCGCAGCACCAGCACCGAGATCCTGGACGACGGCTCATCCTACACCAGCCAGTCCAGTGTGGAGTACAGCGCCGGGCCGAACCACCACGGTGGAGTAGGCGGCGGCACCAACCACATGCCCCGCGCTAGGCGGCTCCATCAGCGCCGCACGGGGGTCAACGTCTACGCCAACACGGGCAGCATGCCCAACCTGGCACAGCATGACACCTACCGGCCCCCGTCGCGGGCATCTACCACCACCGCCTACTACGTCACGGGCTACCCCTGCCACGCCGACCCGGAGCCCTACTCCAACGGGGCCTACGCCTACGAGAACGAGTCCGAGGGTCACTACAGCGTCAACAACTCTGCGTCGTACTACCACCACCAGCAGCATCAGCTGCCCCAGCAGCACCACCCTTACCAGGCGGCCTACCAAGGCCACGAAGTGTACCGAGGCGGCTACGCCACCGACGAGCTAGACAGCCTCTCACAGCACAACATCTACGCCACGCTACGGCCACCGCGCAATAGCCGGCCGCCTTCACGCAACGACAATGGTGGCAAGGGCTTGCAGAAGGCCATCGTGGCTGAGCACCTGCGCGGCTGGTACAACCGCAACACCACGGGCCTCAAGCCGCAGCCGCAGCCCGCCGCCTACGACTACGAGTACAGCCGAGGATCCCAGCGCAGCTTGGGCTACCAGACCATGGCGTCCGCGTACGGACAGGGGCACCGGAACACATCCTTCTCCTCAGGTACATAAAGGCTGTTTTCTCTAAGTATCAGTCTCATACATCGTATTCCTCAGGCCCTTAAGGCTTCACCCCCAAACCCCTGCCCACCATCTTGCCGTTTGATGGGGTCACAGTACAGCTCCCCCCTAAGCCTTTGATTGCACAAATAATGGACTTTTTCTCTCTCTCCCTCTCTTTTTCTCTCCTCCATCCAGTGTCCTCGGTCACCAGCACTGGAAACTGGCGCGGCCATCACCTGTCCCCAGGACTGGACGACTACCCCCTGGGCTCGCAGCATCCATACGGCGGTGGCTACAGCTCGGCCCACTACGTCCAACCGGCCCACAGCAGGTGAGCGGCCCGCCACCATGCACACGGCTCTGCTCGGCGTGGCGCAAAGGCCAGCCTCAGACGTTATCCAATTAGACTTTTCCCCTGATCTTGCTTAAGCCGAGGACTCGCGGCCACAGCCTTTAATATGGGGCGCGGCCAAAACAAGGGCGGGAAGGAAACTAAATAAAAGCCCTCCCATTCTTTTCTCTCTCTCTTCCTTCTTGTCCATGTGTGATTCTAATGGCGGGTGCCATTCTTGTTCATTAGCTGTGTGTCCCATGAGGTTGTTGCTAATGGCCTTTGATTGCAGCAGTGTAGCGGCAGTGTGCTGTAGAGGCGCTTTCTGCGGACAGTGATCACCTCTCTCTGCAGGTTTTAAAAGAAGCCTCTTTGCAAAGGAGCATCTCTAGGGCCTCCTGTGTTTGTAACCAACCCCCACCTCCCCACCCCAACCAAGTCCCAGATCCTCACCTCACCTCTCCCTCCCTCACAACCCCACCACCTCTCTCACAGATTTGGTTCCTGTCGGCCACATGGGCCCTGCTCCCAGCCTGAGCACCTCCTCAACCACCAGCAGCAGCAGCAGCAGCACCACCACCACAACCACCGCCTGCCCCATCACCTTCCACCTGCCTCCTCCTCCTCCTCCCCCACTTTCTCCTGTTCTCACCTGTCCTCTCGTCCACCTTCCTCCTCTTCCTCCTCCTGCTCCTCCGTCCGGTACCGGCTGGAGCAGTCCAGCTCCCCAGCCCGGCACCTGTCCTGTTCCAGGGCCGACAGATATACTAAGTCCCCCCTTTGCTAAGCATAGCCACGCTTGTAAGTAGCCCCAGAGTGTGCAGTGTTGGCTGCTGGCGTGGCCTTGGTGTGGTGTGGTGTGACCTGTGTGGTCTTCATTTTGTTGTTGTTGTTGTTGTTTTTGTTGTTGTTTTGTTTTATTATGGGTTATTCCAAGTTCATAATTTAATGACAAAGCTGGCTATGTGAATCCATTGAAACCTTGTGTGACTCCTACAAGATCCTTTTGGGTAGGTCAATAAGGTCACAAGTTCCTACTATTAGTTGATTTACCACTTAAGTTTTTTCACTAAACTGTGGACTTGACAAATGCCCACTGCTTTTTTTTGTTTTTGTTGTTGTTGTTGTTTTTTTTGTTGCTTTACTTTCTTTTGTCTCCAAGTAAGCTGACACTGTTACCAAGGTGAAAATGTGATTTGTGCTTCTGCTGTTACTGCCATTTTATTTACCTGTAGCTGCCGTTTCATGTCCTTGCAAACAAGTTGTCCGCAATTGATACTGCAAGTGCATGCTGTCGATGCTGTGTGCTTATCTGTGAAAAATGCTTGCTCTTGTGTGATGTACCCTTGGTTTAATCAACAGTGGTCACATTTTTCTAATGGTGTGTGAGAGAGCACGCACACACATACACACACACACACACACACACACACACACACACATCTAATTGCTTAAGCTTTTTGTATTGTCTTAAATCTCTGTAAGTTTGTCCTGTGTATAGCACCACTGAAGTACCATGCGCAACACGCTACCTCCAAGCTAGTATTTCCACCCAGGTTGTGACCCTTGCTCCCCCCCTTGCTTTTCTCATGTGCAGACCTCCCCCTGAGAGTGTGTGGCCGAGCTCTGATAGTGTGTGGCAGGCTCCGGGGCCCTTAGACATGCATGGCGCAGTTGGCTATGACCCCGAGCCGAAGTATTACTGTGCTAGCAAAAGGCGTAGTACTGCGCATGGTGAGACCCCGTATACTAACCCTTAAGAAACACTTAGGTGTGCTTTTTTTTATTTTTTTTTTAATCGCTCACCGGCAGCGCTGATTGCAACAGGTGTTTGTCGCAGTTCTTCTAACCGGTGTCTCTCACTCACTCCCCCTGATCCAAACCTGCTTCCCATCACTGGTGGCGGTGTGGTGTTTCCAGAGTGGTGGTGTTGGTATTCAAGGGATAAAAATGTGACCTCTGTGTTTGCTGTGTGCCGTGTGCTGTGTTTGCTGTGTGCCTGGGCTGGGAAAGGAACCCATTTCCTGTGTGAACTGGAAAATCATTTAGGCCGGTGTTGCATCAGTCATGGCATCAGTTGCATCAGTCAGATACATGATTTTTGTCGGCCTGTTATACAACTATTGACAAATTGATTTTATTTGTGAGAATTTGAAATGCACTGAGCACTGTTGCCAACCCAGGTTTAAATGATTCCAGCTTCACACTTGGTTCTCCCTTGGAGTGTGTTTGTTTTTTTGTTTGTTTTTTTTTGTCTTTTAGACTTGCATACCTCCTAGACCCTTTCTCATCCACATTGTCTTGTTTTGTTTCAGGTCCTACACTGATCTAAACCAAATGGATGAGCGCGCGAGCAGCCAAATGAACAGCAGCTTTGACTCTGAGGATAATATATTGTACTGGCATGAGGACTCCAAACCTGGAACAATAGTGTAAGGTGGAGAAGGCCTGACTTCTCCTGACACTCACTGACTTTAACCCACGTGCCTTTGGAAGGGACTGACTGGCTGTGGGCAAAAGGGCTCCCAAAGATTCAAAACAACTGCAACAGCCTCAGTGGAATGTAACAAGACCAGAAGCTGAAGCTAGGAGGCTATGTGTGATCAACTTGTTTTTTTTTTTTTTTCCTCTTTCAAGATGCGGCCCCTGCAAGGAAACTTAATCAAGCTAATTCCCCCGTGGTGCAATGTGTATGTTCCAGATTGAACTGTCCATTAAGGTGGTGTTTGCATGATGACTGATGGCACTTGCATTCTTTGTGTGTGTGTGTGTGTGTGTGTGTGTGTGGACGTTTTGCACAAGGCTGCTGTGACCCCTCGGGTTTGTCTGTGGGATATTGTTTCCAGGCTGACTGCATCTAATGACTGCATCTTTCCCACACAGCAAGCCCCCTACTAGTCCACCCAAGTTAGGGAAGGATTTTTAAAGTCAATCTAACAGTTAACGTCATAAAATGAAGGATTTAACGAACGCTACTGGACTTTGGATTCTGAAAGCAGCGCTGCTTTGCCTTGCAGCCATCACCCTCTGAGGAGCAGCACATTCATACAAGACTCTGTCTGTATACTCTGGATGTCCTGAGCTACTGAACACAGATCATCTCATTGCTTTTTGTATTGTTCAGACAGAACTCTTGGAGCTTGAACACACTGGCCTGTGCGTTCACACGAGCGCGGCATCTATGGTGGGGCTTAACTTTGCCCATTAGACTGCTGGACAGAGTCAGCTCTCTCTACTGGAGTTACTATCCCTGGTGTAGTCGACTCTCGCATTTAGTATTCATACTCCCATTTATCAGTGTTGGCGCAGAGTTGCCAAAATGCCACAGAGTCCAATTTTTTTCTAAGTATGATTCGAGTAGGGTTTTAGCATGGGTTCTGTTGGTTTGAAGTGAGTTGACCACCATCTCATTTAGTACACTCTGAAAGGTCACATGCATTGCAAGGTGATATTTTCTATGGCTCTGCAGAATCCCAAACACTCTGAGAATGCCTGGTGCTTTTCTCTCTCCTGACAAACAGGAGAAGTACAATATGTATGTATATGTTGATAGTGTAAAAAGAATTTACTACATTTTTGTCCCCTTTTTAGATTTTTTTTTTTAATGTTTTAAGAAGCATGTAATATATAGTTATCAAATTTGTTAAGCTGGTTCTTAGTAATTTGTATCATTTGAGACGTATTTGAATTAAAAAAGACTTAACAAAGATCATGTACGAGTGTTGTCTCACAGGGCAGCGAACCATATGTTTGGTTGCACTTAGAATATTAGCAAGGTTTTTACCCTAATACGGGTTTAGCATTGACAGTGAGTTGGCACACGACCTCAAGTCTGATGGGGAACTCTGACGGGTTGCCTGGGGAGTGGACTCCATGGGGATTGGTTTATACGGAGTCCCATGCACTGATCATGCACTTAATCCCAAACATTAGGGATAGACACTCAAAAAAAGGTCCTTGTGGTTACTTATGCTCAACCCAAGATTTCCATTAAAGCCATTTAATTAAGCAGCTGGGTGGCTGTCCACTGAGCCGTTGTAATTAATTAATGGGCTTTTTTTGCCTTAAAGGAAGTCTAAAACGGTGACTGCCTTTTTCCGCTTTCCAAAAATTAATATCCTGACGTTGTAATTGTTTTCAGCAAAAACACGGAAGGATCTCGTCTGATCACAAACATGTGCTGGTGTTAAGGCAAAAACTAGAGGTCATAGTGTGGATAATAGCTTAGGCTTGTGAGAAAGCTCACAGTGGTTTAAAGATTGGTCCTGCTGCATACCCATACACACACACACACACTAGGTGCTGTGTTGTCCAACAGGTTTTTTCAGGTCTTTGTGTCTCTCTTAAAAAAAAAACTAGAACAAAACTAGAATAACCAGTAAACAATTCACTGAGATGGGCACACCCTTTCTGACTAGTGACTCTCATCTCGACTCCTCAAAATAAACAAGAGCACATCTGGGATTAAGCTGCATCCTTTGTGTGTTTGTTTGAGGGGTCTGTTTGTGTGTGTGTGTGTGTGTGTGTGTGTAACATGGCACATGCATACACAAGCGAATGCATCACTGTCTAGTCTCTGTCAGTCATGTGTGCTCTTTCTTCCGTGTTTGGTTGTCCCTGACTTGAGCCGAATAAGCTCATGAGGCACGGGCCCTTGCCTTAACCAAACACTCCCTCCGTCCCTCCTTCTCAATTCCCCCTCTTCCCCTTGCCATCAGTCACCACCTTCCCCTTCAGGCTGAGCTCCCGGAGAGGCACTGGGCTGAGGAGGGGAGGGCAGGGCTTGGGTGGGTGCTGGGGAGCCCCCTCCAGGAGTGCAGGCATGGCAGCTCACTCGAGTGACCTCTGCTCTGAGCTCTGGAGGGGAGGCCGATCGTGTTATTGCTCTGGGTTTTTTCAGTTCTTAACAGGGAATGGGGGAGATGTCGGGCTGTCAGACAGACTGACTGACTGACTTGCAGGGAGGCTGCAGCTGTCCCTCTCTATCTCTCTGTCTTTCTCTCTCTCTCTTTCTCCCTTCCTCCCCCTTACAAAACCACACACCGCTTCTGCTTCTGCTGCCGATGCAAACGGCAGCTGTGCACAGCCCCATTACCCACACAAACACCCCACTCACAGAAAAGACAATGAGCCTTTTTTCCCTCTCCTGCTCCTCGCCTCCACTCACCCTACCTCCACCCCATCACTCCTCCCCTCCCACAGTAGTCATCCACCTTCAGCGTCCAGTGCTACCAGGTACTCTGTGTGTGTGTGTGTGTGTGTGTGTATGTCCATCTAGTGCCACCCGGTACTACCCGGTAGTGTGTGTGTGTGTGTGTATAGGAGCAGAACCATCAAGCTCAGGTCAAAGAGGTAATGCACCTCAGGGTAATATGTGGGCTTCAACCCTGGCACAATCACCACGCTCCCCTGCACTGAGCACTGTTAACACCAGGAGGTGGGAAATGTCTTATCAGAGAGCAGCTCACCTGCACTTGAAGGGCAGAAAGGATGAGGTCATGTTTAACCTTTATGGGACATGACAAGAGGGAAGCGGGTTGGGTGGGTGGTGGGGGAGTACTTTAGCTCCAGGGAAGAGAATATAGTTCAGCCGAGATGAAAAGAGCTCTCACGAGAGACGGGTTCTTCCAAGCTGGATAATGACAACGTGAGAGTCGATAATAACTCCATAATAACCCAAGAGCCTATCCAGGGATGGCCATAATCACATTGAGGCCAACCTCACAAGCCTGGGAGGAAAACCAGAAAGCAACTGATCATGATGCCTATAAGCACACTGCTGAAGTGTAAGTGGATGCACCGTTGCTGACGGTTTTGTTTGCAAACGGGTCTTTAGGGCTAATTAGCTATTGCAAAACTAGAGACAGATGGGGTTTTTTTTCTTTAAATATCACTAACAGGAGAAGCAAAGTATACACTGACTGCAGACAAAGCATAGTCTGGAATTGTGCCTGAACTAACAAAATGCAGGTCTTGTCTTGTACTTTAGCTGTCAACACTGGCATTTATTTTTCTAATAAATATCCAAGTTCAAAACAGAGTACAATGCCTGTTGGTGCTTGCAAACATTTGTTATAGTCACTGAAGTGGCCGTATATGTTTGACATAACATTTGCTATTGAACTTTTCAATTATTCATTTTCCAAAGTCTTAAAGTCTTAACACCAACACCTTTTACATCAACATGTTCCCCTATTCCACACAGAATAGAGATTACAAGAACTAGAAAAAATGATTTATTTGGATAGATCACAAACCCTTTTCAAATGCTATTACACCCACACATGTTCAAAGGCCAGAGCTCCAGGGAGACGTCGGTTGTTGAGAGATCTGGAGGTTTGAGACGGAGGCCTGTTTTAAGATGTCCATATAACAGCTGTGGGGGGAGTGGGCACCAGTAGGGCCTTTCTGGGCGTGACCGGAGACTTGACCCTTGGCCAGGCTGAGTCAATGGAGCCGGCAAGGCAAGCAGTAGTGCTGATGGTAGTACAGTGGGGAAGGGAGGGAGGTGTGTGTGTACTCTCCTTCCCATTGAACAACCCCAGGGAGTCTGCTAGGTGGAGCCCCCTGAGGGTGAAGTACAGTGGAAAGCTGTGCATAAATCAGGTTTTAACGTGACGCTGAGAAGACAATGTGAGGCCACGAGGGGAGAGGCTCTGGTGCTGTACCTGAGTTAGCTAAGCGCCCCCTTCCCTACTTCAACTGTTGCCCTAGGCAACCACGCAAACAGACCAGGCTAAGGTAACCTTTCAAATCAAGTGTTTTCGACTTCTGGCCTCATTACACTGCCGCACACAAACTAAACAGTCCTTATTTTTTCATCAGGCACCTCACTTGACTCCACAATCACACACACACACATTTTAAAATACAAGCATATGAGTGCTAGAGCGCTGACTCAGTGATCCTGTGAAGAGATTCCCTGTGTGAGAAACAGCAGATAAATCTTATCCTCAAGAGCAGCGCTCTAACTCCACTCTATAATTTACTCCAGGCTATTGATTAGACCTGGGCTGGGTGCTGAGTTAAAGGAGGGCCATCAATCACAGCAGAGCTGCCACCAAGATTTAAAAAAATAATAATACATTTGAAAGGATCAGACACAGATGGAAGTGTAGCAAGCATTGCGTATACAAGGCAAATTCTTATTCGCCATTCACTGCTTGTTAGGCATCATAAATATAAATATATTCCACACTGATTTGTTTCACAAAGACCTTTGGCCTTTTATTTGAAAATATTGCATAGAATTACTCTTGAGTTGTTTGTTGTGCATTATTAAACACACTCATACAAGTTTTGGATTCAATGATAACCCCAAAAAACATTCAAACAATGTCTTTTCAATATGTTTTTCCTGCCCTTTCAACATATATATTTTTGGTAAGGGTTTATAATGTATGTAATAATGTAAGATTTGTAATGATTTCTGGATATCAAACACAAGCACACACATTTGTACCAATACATACAGTAAGAAAATGACCCAAAAACCATGAGAAGCAAATGACATCTCTAGTGACCTATCTAAAAAAAAAAACACAATAAGTGTTTCCAACACTGCAGAGAACTTCACCACTCTTATTGCACGTGGTACCATCCATAGTTTTGCATTTGGGTAAGAGAAAATACATTGCACATCATGTTTTTGTAGCACAGCCACATAAGAAGTGTGCATTACATAGTTCCTTACAAGAGGATGGAGTCTGTTGTTGATCCTGAGGACTGAGACAGCTAGCAAAACTACTACTATTTTGCTAATGTGCCTTGCATGTAAACCATGTTGGATTTAAAGAACAATACAATCCCTCACATTCAGTGAAGAGTGCTCAAAAAAACATCACATCACTTCCACTACCAGAAGTAATTTCCTATGATCATCCAGTTCTACAAACCTATAAAATGGAATCAATCTGTATATTGTATGTATATGGCTGGGTGTATCTAGGTGTGTGTGTGTGTGTGTTTGTGTGTGTGTGTGTGTGTGTGTGTGTGTGTGTGTGTGTGTGTGATACATGGAACTGACAGATTCCTTCAGATGCCAAACAGTTTCTGATTTTGTTTCAGTCTTTCAGCTTCTTCCTCATCTCATTCTCCAGGAAGTCTTGAATCTTGTTTAGGTTCTCTTCCTGTTGTCCCAGAGCTTCTAGTATGATCCCCATTGGTGACTTCTTTAGCCCAGCCCCCTCCATCTTATTCTCTAGCTTGTTCTTCATGTTGCGCAGGCGGAGAGAGGCGTGGGCGAGGATCACTGTAGTTCAGATAAGACAACTCATTAAAAAAAGTAAACATTACAAGTCCTTTGTTTTTACCTGATAATAATACTCTTCGGCTTATAGCACACAGACCAAAAACCCATCTAAATCACATCCCTTTGGCCTAATCAAATGAACTTTCAATAAATAAGCATGAAAGAAGATCCATGAGACGCTGTGACACTGAAGGACTCACTACAGAGTCTGGTTCATGGCAGACTTACGCAGAAGGGGGAGGGAGATTCCAAAGATGAATACCATGACTCCTCCGAAGAGAGACATGAGGAAATAGCTAGCGAGCATCACCACAAACACAAACAGGGTGGGGTTCTGCCTCTTGAAGGTCTTGATCACGGCCTTGTTCTCCGCAGCCCACACTGAGCCCATGAACACCAGGGTGACCACCATTCCGCCCAGCATCATACCAAAAGGATTTGTTAATCTATATATATCACACAATAAACAGCACACATGGAGAAAGGGAGAGGTTTTGATTAAACATTGCATAGATTAACTTGCTCAACACAATACTGGCAATCTCAGCCCAGCTCGACAACATGATCCCATTTTGTAGTAGTCACCAATCTTTTGACTGCAGTGCCCCCCTGTGGCCAATAGCTGTGACGTCCTGTTAAGTCATGAACAAAATATTAAAGGAACGGTTTGTGATGCTATGGAATTTCTAGCCTTCAACACTTTTTGGAAATGCTGCAAATCATCTAAACCATCTAACAGCTTTCTATCCTCAGAGGACATTTAAAAATGCTCTTGCTTCCCTACCCTAGCTCTGTAAACTGGACTCAAACAGGGGTGGCAATCTGTACCCCAATCAATATCAAAACACTGAGATGAAATTTGTAAACTAAGCTACCTTTTTACTTTGCTCGGTTAGATTTGTTCAAATAACTACTTCTAATACTGCACACACCCCTCCCTACCCAGACACAAACAAAAAAAAAAACCCTTTAACTGAATAATCCAACATTATTTTTTAAGAATTGCGGAATTGGAATTTGTTCATACATTAACACTGTGAACATATGGCCAGTACCATAGCTTACAAATGGAAACTAATGACAGATAAACAAACTTTGCAGAATAAAGAAGATAAAACATTAGGTTTCCCTTTGGCAAATGAAGCAGCACAGTAATGAGCAGCTGTTAGATCGAGGGAAGTTCCTAACCTATTCATCCCCCTCAGCTGATGTTTGGGATTATAAAGCACTGCAGCCCCCGGCAACCATGTGTCATCATAGTGAAATAACCAGACACTGACTATTTTTAGAAAAATGGCTTCTGCAGGTCCACCGAGTTGGCCTATCTAATCCGTAGAGTGTGCATGAATGTAGGGTTTCTTTATAGATAAAATGACATGTTCTAGTCGATAATGGCTATGTAAGAAATATTGTTCTTTGATTAGACATTTTTCCCGAGTGAAAGACCCAATAATTGTGAACGTTTACCGTGGTGACATGGCCTGTCCAGTGGTTTGAAGTCCAGACAATGGAGCCCATAACAGATAACGTTGATGCTTTGACTATTGAGTGCACGCATGTCACAATCAAAGGCAAATATGTTGAGGCTGACCAAAATGGATTCAAACGCGCAGCTAAAAGTAACGTTAGCCCACGAAAGTAATCACGACAAAGACAGCTTTTTTTTCTAAACTCCAGACCATGATCTGATGAAAGTCTGACCTGTTGCGTGGCCTAATGTGATGCTAAATTACATTGACGCTTCATCTAATATTAGAATAACTTGGTTGATCTTCACTCCCCAACTCAAAACAAGTGCATTCCGTGAACGTTTAGAAAAATAGGCAGTGACAACAGAGTTAAAAGCCTCACTACGGAATTTCAGAAAGATAGACTTTAGTTTGGAAGTCGTCTTACCCCACAAGCAGGAAGACAACGATTGCCGTCGCCAGATAATTAGTTTGGTAGTACAGAAGATTGCTGACAACTCTGTTGTTCCATTTCGCCAGGTCGCGCATATCGGGTTTGGCGAACCTTTCAGAACCTGGGAAAAAGTCATCCCAGGGTCTAAGCGGTGCTATCTCTACTTTAGCCATTTGGCTAAAACCTTACAGTAGCCTTGTCTACCACAGATGACAGCTTGTTCAACTACTGATTAATGCTCTCGCGATAATTCCTATCCCGTGAAAACCAAGGCGGTGGAGAAAACACGAAAAGTAAAGGGTCTCTGAGAAAAGTGTGGAGCTCTGCTAAAAAGAGAGATAAAACCTAAAACGATGGGTTGTAGCTAAGTTGATGTAATTTTTTGATCTGTGAACAAGAACAAAGTTGAGGCTTGTTTTAGTATGTGTAGCCTGCTTGTTAATATGTAACGCCTTCCTGCTATTGGCAAGAGAACACGTGTGCTTTGTTTTTTGTGAGACTCTAATTATGCAATAACTGTCCAGTTTTTTTTCCTATGAAATAAAAATAGTTTAAAACATAACCAAATAAAGGGAAGTAAGAAAAATATATATGCGAAACGAAATATGCGACACAATTATAACATTGTTTTTAAAATTGTTTTAAATTTGGCGTTTTGACTGTCAAACTATAATAGCTTGTGTTCACTGAGTGTTTATAGCTCAGTGCTTGTGTTACGTCTGTGCCAAACGGGCTCAAGCGCTTTACTGACGTCATCAGAATGAGACTCTGCGGTCTGCTTTGGTCTCTGCGATATGCGAGCATGACAGGCTAGGAAGAAGTCGTATGGTAATATGAAGTCAGTAGAATGAAATCGTACAAAACACATGACACTAAGATATGAAGATTCGACAACTCTGAACATTTATAGTTTTGCATGTGCTAACAACTCGGACAGATCTAAAGACTGACTATCTCGTCCCCTGGGTAAAATCTAAGCATCGCTTCGAGTTGGGTCAAATCATTCGGTAATGTCGTAGAAGACCGACTTACTTTACATTGTTTACATGAGTTAACAAATGTGGGGTCGAATATTTCTTAATCGAACTATTGGCAGAGTACTTGCTTGGAATCGAAGACATTTGTTCACCATGCAGCTAAAAACTAAAGAGTTCCAGTCACTATTTACAGAAGGTCTGAACGGCGTTGCAGGTAACTCTTAGCAGAACTGTATAAGATTAGTTCGTTCAATTATAGTTACTGTCTTTTACAACACGGCTTAAAACGGCACCTGCATTTTTGTTCTTGTAGAACTCTTTCAAAAGAACCACTTCGAGTTGAGGATCGCTGGAGGAGCAGTACGAGACCTTCTCTCTGGGAAGCGGCCAGAGGATGTAGACTTTGCCACCACTGCTACCCCCGAGGAGATGAAGCAAATGTTTCAGGCTGCAGGAATACGCATGATCAATAACAAAGGAGAGAAGCATGGCACCATTACAGCCCGGGTAACGTTAAGTTGCAGACCCTGGAGGACAGGTGTCAGTGTGAGTGTGTGAAAAGTAAAATAGATGTAACTGGTATAACTTTGTAACTTTGTACAGCTTCACAATGAAAACTTTGAGGTGACCACCTTGCGTGTGGATGTCCAGACGGATGGGCGGCATGCTGAAGTGGAGTTCACTACAGACTGGGAGAAGGATGCTGAACGCAGAGACCTCACTATCAATTCCATGTTTTTAGGTGATCTTTCTGCCTTACTGTTAGGGCTGCTCGATTATGGAAAAAATCATAATCACGATTATTTTGGTCATGATTGAGATCACGATTATTTTACACGATTACTCATTGACTTTGGAAATCTGTTGCATTTATTGAACAGAACAGTTAATCCTCCTCCTTAAGACAGATAAAAACAGATAAAAGGCAAACAAAAACGATTATTTTATTTTTTTTGCCCTCATAGCTCACTGACAGGTTTTGTCTTTGGTACAAGCTGCTCTGCAGAATAACGAAACTGAGCCGGAGCGGGATCACGTGACTCCACATGCAGTAGTGTTTTTAAAAGGGAAAGTAATTGAAATAATTGACCTTGGAAAATTTGATCGATTATAGGTTCTGAATATCGATTACGATTACTTTTCGATTAATTGCACAGCCCTACTTACTGTCATCTCTATGAGTGAGAGCACATTATTGTCCGTTTTAGGATTATCAGCGTGAGTTTATGCAAGGTTCTGCTAGAAGTAACTGTTCTCTGATTGTGAATGTGGTCAGGTCTGGATGGAACACTGTATGATTACTTCAATGGGTATGAAGACCTCCAAAACAAAAGAGTACAGTTTGTTGGAAGTGCTTTTCTGAGGATACAGGAAGACTATTTGCGGATTTTACGATATTTCAGGTATGTCCATTTTTGCATGCCTGTGATTTTTCCCTTATAATATCATGATGTACCATATTTTAAAACAAATATATTTTATCACAGATATCTTCATGTAGTTCATAACATATTACATTTTAGAGCATGTATATGTTGCATCTTTGAGATATCTTAAAAGCAATGATTAGTATCTATATATACTCAACATTTTCTCTTGCTATTTCTCTTGCACACATACTGCCCCCTGCCTTTCACACTCTCTCCCTTCGTTTTCCATTCTTACCTCATGGAACTGTGGTGCTCAGGTTCTATGGCAGGGTGGCCTCAGAGCCAGGAGAGCATGATCCCAAGACCCTGGAGGCCATAAGAGAGAATGCCCGGGGCCTGGCATCCATTTCTGGGGAGCGCATATGGGTGGAGCTGAAGAAGATGGTGACAGGAAACCACGCCTCCAGCTTACTGGCGCTTCTCTATGAGCTGGACCTGGCTCAGTACATGGGTGAGGCTCAGGAGCTGGGATGCATCAGACATTAGGCTAATTGGGATATTTCTGCCGTGTCTTATATGATATCTCTGTGTTCTTGGACTATAAAGTCCATTAGAACCAGTGTAGTTATTTAGGCCACTAGTGTTCAAATGCAGAGTGCACATTGTATAGACCTACGTGAAATACACAGGTGAAAAACATGAAAGGTGAAATGCCGCTAGCATTACGGATAACTAAAGACAAAGTAATTGATTGCTGTATTTTAATTACTTGTCTGACTAACTGACTAACCAATGCTGTCTCTGTTAAGTCTAATACCAGTGAATGCAAAAGCTGCATTGACCTGACAAATCAAACCCAAACAATTCCGTAAAAATATCACACATCACCAACAAAATCAGTTACATGATTCTCTGTTGGTGAGTTTTTGGTTTGTGTTTCTGTAATATTATGTTGTCTGTTTGATCTTTGAAGACCTCACAAACTTGGATTGGGTCATCAACACATAGCAGTTCAATCTTCTTTTATCTGCCATTTTTAGGTTTGCCACCAGATGGCAATATTGACGAGATGAAGCGTGTGTGGAAATGTGCTCAGAGTCTGTCCCCAAAGCCCATGACCATTCTTTCAGCCCTATTCCACAGCGTGGAGGACGTGGACAAGTTAGACCTACGGCTCCGGATCTCCAAAGAAGAGAAGACTCTGGGTCTCTTCCTGGTCAAACAGAGACGGGATCTTGTCAAGGGTCAAGATGATGATGACCAACTCAGACCATACACAGATTTTATCATTGACGTAAGTAGAACCAATGTTTTTAACATCTGTTTTGTTATTTGAGCAAACAGAAACAATGTTTGGCAGAGTTTAGTTTGAAGTTGTTGAACATTTTGATTCAGCACTGACTTCCTGTTGGAGTAAATAGGAAAGCAATGTTTGTGTATGGGCCCATGGCAATTACTGATACCAGTCCATAAGGTAAATAATATTTCTACTGTATATGTAAAGTAAATCACATTGTTTTAGAGTTTGCTGTCAGAGAAGTTAAAAATGTGAACTATTTCTGATGCCTGTTATACTTTGTAGAATGTTTATTCATCGAAAAAAAAACATTCTCTCAAAAATGTTATTGTCTCTGAAGAATTGTCCCTGTAGAAGAACTTTTATTGACCTACAAACCTGCAAACCTGTCAGCGAGCTTAAATAAGTCTGCTTGTCAGTAACATAATTGCCACAAGCCACATTGCTTAGACACAAACACCAAACAAACAAACACTGCCTAAAATACCACCAAACACTAGAAACAAAAACAACCTAAATACCACCAAACACTAGAAACAAACACCACCTAAATACCATATACCTAAATAACACTGGATTGATCTGAAATTCTAAATGACAATATTCATAATATCTTGTTATAAATATAATTTTCGGTTTGGGTAAAAGTTGAAGATCTCCTAACTTTGAAAATTGGTATTGGTTATTGGTTGATGTGTAAAAGAAGAATGATAAGATGAGAATCGGTATTGGATTTGTGCATCTCTAGTCAACACTGTAATGATTAATGTGCACGTCTGCAGAGCCGGGAGGTGGACGTTCAGACCAAAGTGTGTGAGCTGCTCAAGTACCAAGGCGAGGAGAAGCTTCTCGCTGAGATGACGAGCTGGTCCATCCCTCGATTCCCGGTCAGCGGGCATGACCTGAGGAAGCTGGGCATCACGTCAGGCAAGGAGATCGGCACCATTCTGCAGGGCCTTCGCGACACATGGAAGAAGAGCCGCTACCAGATGGACAAAGAAGAACTCCTCAGCACAGTCAAACAGTCCTGATGTCCCTAGAGTGTGTGCGTGGGCGAGAGCTGAGCAGCAGACTCATTTCTTTATGCCAGCCTCTTAAGCACTACCAGTCAAGTGGCATTCGATGATAATGACACTTCTGATGAATGCCTGCGAAGCAACAATTTCAAACCATTAGAGACTCTTGAGCTGTTGTTGTGGTTCTGTTGGCCGGCTCTCTTCTGCTACCGTGTGTGGATTATGACTATGAGTAATAACGAGCTGCAGCTGTGGTATTTGCAATTTGCATGGATAATTTGAGTTCTATTGTGCTTTCAAAGGCCATGGGGTAGTGGAAGAAGGTGGCTATTGTAGCTGAATTGCTTTTCTCATGGATCATACAAAAACTGCTCCATTTTGTGTCCTGAAGTGATAACTTATTGATAAAGTACATAGCATTGAGAATCATTTGGCATTGTTCAGATGTTTTTTTTTTGTTGTTTTCATGCATCACTGATGTTTCATGGCACCTTGTCTTTGTAGCCTAACTTTCTTTTTGAATAAACCGTTTTTACTGATATGCGGTCCCTAGGTTAGAGCTGATTATCAGGTGCCTTTTTTAGTTTTGAATAAATTCATGAAAGTTGTGTTTGTTTGCTCTTTTTGAGGAATTGATACATATACATGTACAAGATTGATTAAATACTGCATACTAAGATACTCCTTGTGGTGCAACCTGGTTTAGTGTCACAGGGTGTTTTAGGTCTTACATCAGCCATCTGGGGGTAATCGGGCCCTTACTTGTGTCCAGGTTCTTGCATCTCTCTTCATCCAGACCAGCCAGCATGAAATTTCGGCGTCTTGTATGGTGTTCTTCTCTGCTATTTGCCTTCTTTTTTGACATCATCTTAGTTTTCAACAAATGGACGGTCTCAATGAAAGCAACAGAACTTAATACATTGCTGCATTCTGATCTTATAGACAACAAATAGGCTTTTCAGATGGTCATCTACTTACAGATGGCTGTAGAGTTCAGAAGCAGGGAGAACTCCCCAGCCGCACAGAATTCTGAAGTGGACTATGGATAAGTGCAAAGACTATTCCAAAACTTGCTACAATAAACACCATACTAGGCAGACTGTCATTAATTAAACTAAACAAATGATTTCAGCTGGAAAAGCTGAAGGTATGGAGTCTGCAGATTATAAACCCATTGAGCTTGAGGTTTTTCTGGGTTTGGTGATAATTTGCTCGTCCCGAAGCTCACCTCTTCAACCACAATAATGAAAAAAGCAATTATGAAGAACTACTAGGCCTAAACTGTTCATAATTGTCCTTTTTCATCTCTTGTGGTTTCCTTTTTTGATAATAGGTTAATAACTAGGAATCACTATAAAAAAGCATAGGGCACTTATCAGTCATATTATCTATGAGGGACACATGCTAAATATCTATACATGAGAGATCTCTTGGTCTTTTTTGGCTTAGATTGCACCTACAAAATGCAGAAGACGCTCAACGCTCGGCTCGTCTAGGAAGGTGGATGACACATGCTGAATGTCAGTGCTGAAGGAAAGCTCCTCCTACTACTAGGCGTATTGCCTGGGATAAAAATCTAACCAACAACTTTATGTTCTCACACCATCACACGGCGTCTTTGTGCTTAGGCTTGTCCTCCTCGAGAACATATTTATAGACCACTTTGCTTTCTTTTGACAATTAAAATGAAAGACCGTCACTGAGAATGTGGAACAAATACATTTAACCCACCTGGTCAGTTTTAATAATAAAAAGAAAATGTCTTTCTTTACTTCGAATTTAACTAATTTCAGTATCACAATGGAAACGAATGACAAGCCTCGAGATGAAAGTCTGGCGCGAGTTGAAATAGCTATTCTGAGTATTATCTTCCTCTGCGCAGCAGTGCTGAACTTTGGGCTCCTTCTAGTTCTGTGGCGGAGAAGAAAACAAATTTCTCGAATGCGTGTATTCGTCTTCCATTTGTGTTTGGCGGACCTTGTCGTCACTTTTTTTCAAGTGTGCCCGCAATTGATATGGGACATCACCGACAGATTCGTAGGTCCTGATGTGCTGTGCCGGTTGGTGAAGTATCTCCAGGTGGTCGGCATGTTCGCCTCGACTTACATGATCGTGGTCATGACCATTGACCGCTATCAAGCCATCTGCAATCCCATGGTCACTTTTCAAAGACGCCGCGCGCGATGGAACGTCCCAGTCTGCATTGCATGGGGAATCTCTCTTGTCGGTAGTCTTCCCCAGATCTTCATCTTCTCCCAAATTGAGATTGCACCTGGGGTCTTCGAATGTTGGGCAGACTTCATCCGACCATGGGGATTGAAGACATACATAACCTGGACAACTCTAGTCATTTTTATACTGCCCATACTGACTGTCATTGTATGCCAGGTAAGAATTTGTAGAGCAATTCAGATAAACCTCTACATGAAAACGCACCAGGAGGAGGAAGATTATAAGCACCCACTGCCGTCTAGAGCCAGTAGTGTCGTCGGAGTGTCAAAAGCGAGGATTAAAACTGTGAAAATGACTGTTGTGATAGTGTTTGCCTACATTCTTTGCTGGTCTCCATTCTTCACCGTACAGTTGTGGTCAGTTTGGGATGAAGACGCACCAACCGAAAGTAAGACAAATAGCCAACTGGTCTTACACTTAAAGGAAACACACTTTTGTAATGGCCAATATTCATAAGTGCCGCATTACGCGTATTTGCAAATATGCGTATAGACTATTTGAAAATATGCCTATCTTAATGCACAAATGTTATATTAATCAGGTGTTCATTTTTCCAGGTGCAGTGTTCACCATTCTAATGCTGTTGTCCAGTTTAAACAGCTGTGCCAACCCCTGCATCTATCTCCTCTTCAGTGGAAAGTTTCCCAGAGGAATCATGCCACTTCTGTGTATGGGTCCTAAAGGCGTCAAGGAGTCTATCCCAGATGAAGCAACAATGGTCAGCTCACTGTACACGAGTTTAAAGAGTGTATCTGACTCTAGGTGAGCTTTCAATCACGACTTCAGGTGTTGGAGCGCGACTCGAAACATTTATCTAATAACTGAACAAACAGTCGACTCGTAGGCCTACCATGGAAGAGCTGTATTAACATAAAGTATAGGCTACTATATAGTTTTAAAATGCTGTAAATATTGCCTTGTGACTAGTTAATTATTGTTGATAATAAAATGTTTCCGATGGTGCTTGTCGTCTTGGTAGAGTAGCCTATATGTTTCTGTCATGGAGACGAGGCTCTCCGCTGCTGTATAGCGACCACTGATGTGACCCTAATTGCGCATTGATGGAGGAAAATTTAAATGATTACTATCGCGTTGTCAACACAGTCAAGTCAAAGATAATAATTTATGAAGCTGTATTATTTGTGTCACACTCTTCCTTGCATTTGTCTATTGTTGCTTTAATATTGTTTTGCTCTAATAATCCTTAATAAAGATATATCTTTTTCAATTCTTCCAAATAGTCCTCAGTGTTAAAAATTAGCCTACCCATGTTTTCCAAATAACAAACATCCAGTGAACATACTAAAATCAAATTTAGGCTAATGACCAACAACATATACATACAGAATGGAAAAGACATATTGAAAATGTAGCACTGCCAAAGAGGCCATTAAATAATAGTCTTGTTCAGTGTCATTATCATAAAGAAATAATGTGTGCAGCATTAACCCAATTTTAATTCAGCCCTCTTATTTCTCAATCCATTAAGAGCAAGCCAAGCAAAGAAGTGCATTTTCACAATATTATCGTAGTACAGTTATTTAGGACAACACAAAATTGTTCAAATTAAAATAATCTTTCTAAGACTGTTCAGATGTGATTTTAATAAGAGTAACGCCATGTTATCAGCAACCTCCCAATAATTTGTTTGACATTTTTAGGACAATTGATACATTTCTGCAGACATTTCCCGAAATTGACATTTTTGAAGAGAGTGGAAGGTGCTAGGTCTATACTTTAGAGTGTTGCCTCATGCAATAATTTTTCTGTCAGAGATCTTGAGCTTGGGCTGTGCTCTTTCTCAAGTAGCTGTAAACATACCTCACAGACATGCCACTCACTCTGTCAGGAGGCATTATCTACCACTCGAAACACATAGGTTGACCTGGAATTTAGGCTTGAATGGCTGGCATCGCTACATAGGCATTTGCCAACTTGAAATACATTAGCAGGATTAGTAGCATGCCGTAGCTGTAATACATACTTTGAACTGCGTGGCGCAAGGCTAAATAGTAGGTTTGCGACATTTCTACACATTGGACCTTTAAATAAATCTAAAACATTTGGGGTAAAATTCATATGACCCGTATTTCTTGCCTCAAGCAATGTGTTACAATTAACTGATAGATAGAAACAATGTAATGTAACAACTTTTTCCTTTTTTCTTTCTTTTTTCCTACTTTTCAGAGCTCAAGTCCTCCACAAAAGCCTTTGCTGTGATTGCTATGTATCGCATGTTCTCTGTTTCTCCTAAACCACTGTACCCTTTTAGAGAGAGATGTCTGTCAGTAGCAGCACTGTCTTACTTACTAGCTGCTCCAGGTCTATTTTAGCTACCTCTCAGTGCACCAGCTGCAGACACAATACACTAAACCACTCTAACCGTTCTAGGCTGCACTTTAGATAATGTAAAGATCAGCATCACAAGTCCAAATTCACCCATTTTTTATCTGTAAATAAGAAAATCCTTTTAATAGTAAACTGCTGGTGATGCCACAAGAAAACCGAAAACATTTTAAGCATTTTAAATTCATGTCTTCGTAACTATCACCAACATTCATCTTCTAAGCCGACATGTCATACAACCCAGCCTTTAGAACAGTTTGTCCTGCGTTTTGAAAACCATTTGCTTATGTGAGGCTCCTTTTTTGTAACAAGGGAAGTGTGTTCAGGTGTCCAAATAAATGTTACACAACTCGCTGCCTCTGCTTCTGTGGTGAATGTCAGGGCTGCACATTGCTACAACACGTTGCTATTCCCACTGGCTCCAAACATTTCAACATGATCTATCTCTTTACTGTCGCTATAATAGCAAATGTAAATCCAGTATCTTTGAACTGTGCAGGGACAATAACCATCTGTTGCATGAAAGCATTTCTAACTAAAGGGATGCCTGACTGACATGTTTGCCTTAAAAGACTGACATTGATATCAGCAATTTGGGTGGGTGGTTTTATTTGTTTTTAAATTCATGGGGGAATAATGTCAAACCTGTAAATGTCCATTACACTGTATTATCATTAGTGGTTTGATCAAAAAAAAAAAAAATGTCGGAACCCAGTTCCGCCCATGGGCGGTCAGGAACTTCATGTGGCAACATTGGTTCTTGGGTGTTGCTTCTGTGAAACTTGGCACATACAGCACAACGAGCAATCACCTCTTAAATGTCTCTAGACATCCCTGGCCAATACATAATAGCTCTGGTTCTGCTTTGCACTTCTCAATGCCTATATGAGTGTCATGTAGAGCGGAAATTACTCCCTGTCGTAGAGATTCTGGGATAACTTTGTCTCCCACAAAAACAAGTCCATGTTGAGTGTATACCTCGTCTCTCACCGGCCAGAACTGTTGAGCAAGGAGAGGTAAACTTCCTTTGTGAGTCGGCCAACCTCTCTGACTCACTGCCTGGAGAGTCGGGTCACTGGCTGATACTTGCCGGATCTGTTCAATTCACTGGCTACTCATAGGTAGTATCTCAGTAATGCTGTGTACACGCAGCTGCTGCGAGTCATCTGTGTTACAAACTGGAGCCTCACTGGTCTGACATGCTTAAGGTATCGACAATGTACATATGTTTGCCGGGGTGATACTTCACATCAATGTTATATTTCAGCAGGCGTAACAACATTTGCTGGAGTCTGGGCGAGGCCTTATGCAATGGCTTTCTGGTGATCATCTCAAGTGGGTGATGGTCAGACTGTACTGTCACTGGTCTGCCATATACATACTGGTTGAACTTCTCAGTTGCAAAACAGATTGCCAGCAGCTCCTTTTCAATTTGAGAGTAATTTTGTTCAGATTCCGTCAGTGAACGAGAAGCATATGCAATGGGGTGGCTGTCCTGTAACAGACAGGCCCCTAGACCAAATGATGATGTGTCACACTGTATCAGTGTCTTTGGCCATATCAAAGAACTTGAGCACAGTCTTGCTGCTGATAATGGTCTTCAACATCTTGAGAGCTGCTGCATGCTGCAATTCCCATGTCCACGCTATATCTTTCTTTAGTAGACCACGCAATGGCGCAGTAATTGTGGACAAATTAGGTATGAATTGTGACAAGTAGTTGATCATTCCCATGATCCTTAGGAGATCTTCTTTTGAATTTGGGCCTGGCATGTTAGAAATTGCTGTCACTTTTGACTCATCAGGCTTCAGTCCTTGTTTGCTGATGACATGGCCCATGTACACGAGTTCAGACCTCTTGAATTTTATTTTTTCTCTGTTGAACTTGTATCCCATGGCTTTAGCTCGCTGCATCACATCATGTAGTGTCTTGTCATGTTCTTCCTCATCACGAGCAGCGACAATCAGATCATATGCTATAATATGGACATTTGGAATGTCCCCAAAAACCATGTGGTTTCTTCGCTGAAGCACTGGTTATTCCAAACGGCATCCGAAGGAAAGAGTATCTCCCAAAAGGAGTATTGAATGTGCAGAGGTCTGTACTGGCTTCAGTGAGTGGTACTTGCCAATATGAGCTTGTCTGGTCAAGCACAGTGAAAATATTTTTGCCTGACATCTGGCCGATCACATCAGAGCTACTTGGGATCATGAAATGTTCTCTTCTAAAGGCACGATTCAGGTCTTTTGGGTCTAGGCACAGACGAAGTGAGCCATCTTTCTTTTCCACTATTACTAGACTGTTGACCCAGTCTGTGGGCTTTGATATTTTGCGGATTACGCCGGCTGCTTCCATGTTGTCAAGTTTTTGTTGAGACGATCATGGAGACTCAAGGGCGCTCTGCGTGGTGGGGGTATCACAGGTGACACATTGGGCTTCAACTTAATGTCAAATGACTCATTGAATTTCCCTAGACCACTAAGCACATCTGGGTATTGTGCAATCAGATCTTCTTGAGTTAGTGATTTTTCAATGTTATACACTCTTTGAATAAGTTGAAGATCAGAACATGCTTGACGTCCTAAAATGGTTGGTCCATCTTCAGTTGTGAGGAAAAAGTCGTAGCTTGCGTGATGTGCACTTTAAGTTCACTTTTCCTATGTGTTCTATACTGTGCTTGCCATGTCCTTACAGTCTACCTGAGGACTTGTAAACAGGGATGCTGGTGTATCCTGTTAGCTGTCTGAATTGTGGCAATGGCATGCAATTTGTATCCGCTCCTGAATCAAGTTTCATTTTAACCTTAATGTCCCCATTAACAATTACCTCTTCAAACCATGGATCACTGTTATCATGTGTTAATGAGTCAATAAAGAAATGTTCAAAATCAGTCTCTACTGTGTGTAAGGCTGATGCTCCACAACCATGAGCTCTGCCACTGAAGTTAGGCTTCCTGCCTTGACACAGATCTGCCAAGTGATTTAACTTCTTGCACCAACGACACTCCTTACCAAATGCAGAACAGTTGCGAGGTTGATGCGTTGTCCCACATCTGCTGCATGTGTTGAATTTCTTGAATTTCCCCTTGGGGATCAATAAAGTATCTATCTATCTATCTATCTGTGTTTGAAATTTGCTGCCTTGCTTGTTGCGTTGCGTTTCCACTCTGAAGTTGGTTACTGACTTGCGATGGATGAGCACACTGTTTTCCCCATCCTTGATAACGTCCACGGCCACTGCCCCGAGTATTCGTGTTTAATATGTGAATTGACTTGTCAGGGGCCTGCGCTGAGTTGCCTTGTATCATATCAAGCTTTCGCTTAGCACTCTCGAACGTGCGCATTTGCTGTGTCACTACTTCAAGAGATGCATTACCGTCATCGCCCATGACTCATTTTCATTGCTGGGTCTTTTATAGAGAAAAATAACTTGTCCCGTAGTGTGGGTACAGGGCCACCTGGACTGATGAAGTAAATGTTACAACTACAGTAGTTAAGTAGTTGGGATTGGCATCCAAGACCGTTGTAGTCAACTCTATAGACTTTGGGCATCACAACATTCATGCTGTGTTTTCTGCACAGTTGTAATATCTGACGTGCTCTTTCCTTTCATGAGCTGCTGTTCAGCTGCAGCTAAATAAGGAATAATCAGGTTATCCATCTATTATATCATCTATCTATAGCTATTTAACCAGAATTGAGTGATAGACGGACAAACTGACAAGACTCAGGATCACATCACTTGTAATCTGAATGGTGTAAGACAACATAAGGCTATGAAAGCTTCCCAAGACCTTCTACTTTTTTTTTGTGAAAGCTACTGTAGCAGTCGTAAGGATTCCTCTAGGAAACAACACATAAAGAAGTCAAAGCAGCTTAACAGCCAGTTCTGGTTTATTTCTCCACCCAAAGAAGCACCCACAGTAAGCAAACGTGACATGGAATGACTGGAATGTGGACTGGAATGACTACTTTTGGAAATAATCAGAGCAGAGTTTTGTACCTCTTGTCTGAAAGCAGCACCAGCCTGAAAGCAAGAAAATGCGGTAGACTTAATGTTAAAAAATAGATAATTTTATTACAGCCTTGTCTAAAATGTGTGCATAGATATGTGCAACATAAGTATTTGGAAAGATCAGGTGTTTCATTTGAACTCTTGGCTCACAATATTATTCTCATAACTCTGTAAAAGCCATTGAGTACTGAGGAGCTCAGGCTTCCTGTTGCTTCCATTACGAGGTTTCTAAGAAACATCTGAGAAACCGCACAAGATAGGGTCAATTCTGATGTAATTATGCCTCCTCATTTGAAAAGAAAAAGAAAAAACACACCCTCACATACAGTGGCTTGCAAAAGTATTCGGCCCCCTTGAACTTTTCCACATTTTGTCATATTACAGCCACAAACATGAATCAATTTTATTGGAATTCCACGTGAAAGACCAATACAAAGTGGTGTACATTTGAGAATGGAACGAAAATGATACATGATTCCAAACATTTTTTAACTGCAAAGTGGGGTGTGCATAATTATTAAGCCCCTTTTGGTCTGAGTGCAGTCAGTTGACCACAGACATTGCCTGATGAGTGCTAATGACTAAATAGAGTATACCTGTGTGTAATCTAATGTCAGTACAAATACAGCTGCTCTGTGACGGCCTCAGAGGTTGTCTAAGAGAATAGGACCATGAAGTCCAAAGAACACACCAGACAGGTCATAGATAAAGTTATTGAGAAATTTAAAGCAGGCTTAGGATACAAAACGATTTCCAAAGCTTTGAACATCCCACGGAGCATGGTTCAAGCAATCATTCAGAAATGGAAGGAGTATGGGACAACTGTAAACCTACCAAGACAAGGCTGTCCACCTAAGCTCACAGGCCGAACAAGGAGAGCGCTGATCAGAAATGCAGCCAAGAGGCCCATGGCGACTCTGGAGGAGCTGCAGAGATCTACAGCTCAGGTGGGGGAATCTGTCCATAGGACAACTATTAGTCGTACACTGCACAAAGTTGGCCTTTATGGAAGAGTGGCAAGAAGAAAGCCATTGTTAAAAGCAAACCATAAGAAGTCCCGTTTGCAGTTTGCCACAAGCCATGTGGGGGACACAGCAAACATGTGGAAGAAGGTGCTCTGGTCAGATGAGACCAAAATTGAACTTTTTGGCCAAAAGGCAAAACGCTATGTGTGGAGGAAAACTAACACTGCACATCACTCTGAACACACCATCCCCACTGTCAAATATGGTGGTGGCAGCATCATGTTCTGGGGGTGCTTCTCTTCAGCAGGGACAGGGAAGCTGGTCAGAGTTGATGGGAAGATGGATGGAGCCAAATACAGGGCAATCTTAGAAGAAAACCTCCTGGAGTCTGCAAAAGACTTGAGACTGGGTCGGAGGTTCACCTTCCAGCAGGACAACGACCCTAAACATAAAGCCAGGGCAACAATGGAATGGTTTAAAACAAAACATATCCATGTGTTAGAATGGCCCAGTCAAAGTCCAGATCTAAATCCAATTGAGAATCTGTGGCAAGATCTGAAAACTGCTGTTCACAAACGGTGCCCATCTAATCTGACTGAGCTGTTTTGCAAAGAAGAATGGGCAAGAATTTCAGTCTCTAGATGTGCAAAGCTGGTAGAGACATACCCTAAAAGACTGGCAGCTGTAATTGCAGCAAAAGGAGGTTCTACTGTACAAAGTATTGACTCAGGGGGCTGAATAATTATGCACACCTCACTTTGCAGTTATTTATTTGTAAAAAATGTTTGGAATCATGTATGATTTTTGTTCCACTTCTCAAGTGTACACCACTTTGTATTGGTCTTTCATGTGGAATTCCAATAAAATTGATTAATGTTTGTGGCTGTAATGTGACAAAATGTGGAAAAGTTCAAGGGGGCCGAATACTTTTGCAAGCCACTGTACGTGTGAGCACAACCATACACACACACACGCACACACACACATTCACTCAGAGTGGGAAGCATGGCAGAGCAACTTCAAAAGACTTGAGGAGGAGGGAGATTGTGCTCACCATATGCACATTCACAAATGGTGAATTCTATTTGACTCAATTTTTGTAAGTGCTGAGCTGATCAAACATATACACACACACACACACACACACACAGACACACATATACACACATGCACACTCAAACAGTACACATATACACACACAATGCTCAATGGGTTCTAACAAGGTGGGGAATCATTAGTGAGTGTGTGTGGGCCACTGTTGTTGTGTGCCCTACAGAGTGCTGGCAGCGATGTAAATATATGCCATGTTTGTAACCCTAATAGGCATTAGAATGCACTGCATAAAACTTTCACATTACTGCATATACAGGATTTCACAACACTGCACATAAAGGCCATATACATTGCAAATGAAGGCCAAAATATGTACCCAATAATAATAAAAAATCATGGTTAATAATGCTTTGATGACTCAACCATACCTTGTTTATGTTTTATTTATTAGGTTTAAATTATCTTTACTCTAGTAGTTTAATAATTTATTCTGATGTTTATTATTATTTAACCCCATGCTCAATATATACACAGTATAAGTTATAGATAACAAACAGTAGATTTAGTTACTTATGGATGTCTGGAATTATATTAACCTCAGATAACCTTACTGATTTCATAAAAATAGCAATACCTTATTACGAATGGGCAGAAAGTGTAATGAATTTGTAATGAGCCATTTCTCATGTCCACCCTGTGTGGTAAAATGGAAATGAAAAATGTGGGTGGAGGAAGGAACAATGCCACACCATCCATATCCATGGCTGAAGTGCCTTGAACAAGGCATCTAAACCCTCGCTGCGGCTGACAGCCCATCTGCTAAAGGTTAGTGTGTGCGTTTATTGACTGTGTCTTCACTGTGTGCTGTGTGTGTCACTGATTCACAGATCATATTAAAATTAAATTGCCTAGCCCCTGTCCAGCTATGTTTGCATATTCAAGGGAAAATGCCAACATAGGGAAAGGTACTCATTTTACACCACCCCTCATGTTAAACTTTATCACCTTTAGCTGCTGCCTTGCATAGATAACTGAATCAGGTAAGAATGAATCAGCATTACGCCTATTAGAAACTGCTACAAAAATGAATGAGAATTCTGATATTATTTGTGTAGCTGCAAAGTGTACTAAGACCAACAGAAAATGAAACATGGCATTTTATTTTTGGCATGGAACAATGCTCTCATTACCACCTGAGAGAATGGCTGGATGAACTGAAGGAAGGTAAAACTCAAAGGGGAGAGAGGGGGTGGAAAATTAGTGTTTTGTATTTCCCCAAATAAAACATCTGTGCATCTGTGACGTCACCCATAGAATTCCTTATCAGTGAAAATGAAGCCAAAATCGGGAGTTATGGCATGGGCGCTGCCATATTGGACAGTTAAGTCAACGTTCTAAACCTGCCTACACCGGGTCAGTCCAATTAAGGATAAAAAGGTGGAGCCGGTGCTACCCTGAAAAAGCTGTTAGAGTGGTGTTGGAGTGGTGAACATCAAGAGAAAAGAGACAGGATGCCAGGCTGGTGTGCTGCATACTCCTGCTCAAACGGGCGAACGGTGGAGATGAGGAGACAAGGGATAACTTTTCACAAGTAAGATTTAACATTACCGTGCTATTGTTTGTATTTTGTAAACAGCATATTATCATATTACCAGAGAGTTAAGAAGGAGCAAAGATTCTGAAATCGTTAAAAGCTATCAATCGTTCTAGGTTACCACAAGTATAACTACCGTATTTCCTGAAATAATGGCCGGGGCCTTTATTTACTTAGTTCACCCAACGCCCAGGCCTTAATTTTAGGCAGGTTTTAATTACAGACAGGCCTTTATTTCTTATTGACCTGGTAGGTAGAATAGGCCTGACGCCTAAATATTAGATGGGCTAGTTTATTTTTCCTTGAAAATAAATGTGTTTTTTCTTTGCATTTGCCAAATGTCTTAATTTTTTTGGCCCGGCCTGTATATCAGGCCCGGCCTTTAAATGCACGTATCGGCCACGCCCCCAGCCATTAAATCAGGCCCAGCTATTACTTGATCCCGGACATTATTTCAGGAAATACGGTATGAAGTAGCTAAAATTGCTTGGCAATGAAACTAATATGATTAAAACATGATATATTTGAACAACATACAGTGATGGAAGATAAATATTGTAAAAGCCAATAGGAGTAAAAGTTTAGTCCACATTGAGTTGGGGGGCGTATGTTTTTAGCTAGCAACTTAGTCAGCAGTTAATGTTAACGTTAGCAACTTCACATTACTCAGCAGCTAACGTTAACGTTAGTCAATCAGATGGACAGTGGCTAGTACAGTATAGCTTTCCAATGCAATGTTGTGTGGTACAAAATGTGTGAATGCCCTTTTCCAACCTTACTTGACACCTGGAGTGGGGTAATATTGGGATTAGTGTTAAACTATTACATCAGATTGGACTAGCTGTCAACTGCTGTTCCTAGACCCTCAGTGTTTACCTCATAAGCACTGACTGGCCTTAATTCTGTGCAATATGAGCTGTTCAGTGTAGTAAACCCCCAACACACACACACACACACACACACACACACACACACACTCAGTCACTGAGTAGACCATGTTGAAATGGGGAATGGGGACGCACATTAAAGGAGAAGTCCGGTGTGGTTTGGACCTGGGCTGTACTGGAAGATGTTACCGAGTACAAACATATATCAAATTCCCACCTCCGTTCACCCCCCCTGGTTCGCCTTTGCGCATTTCCAGGTTGTGGCAAGAGGATGAAGAGCTATAATCCGGAAACTTTTCACAGGCTACCTCTACGTGAGCCAACTTTGAAACAGTGGCTTGTTGTTTTGAAACTCAACGTCGAGACACCTGTTGATATTCTAAAACAAAGGGATTACCGTGTATGTAGCCGACATTTTGATGCAGACAATTTCACTGTGTCTACAATGGGATCAAACCCCCCAAAACGTACACATCTGAAGAAAAATGCCAAAAGCAACGCTAATTACTCCAGAGGTATGTATGAAATAGTTTGGTTATTTGCATGTAAATCACACCTGTGGAATCGTGTAACGGTATCACCAAACTTTGTGCTTGGTAACAACTCACTTAGCTTTGTATTCTGGTATGCTATTGACAGATTATGATAATGTTACATTTATTTATTAGCATCCGAAATGTAGTTTGAGAGGAAGGAGTGGGTGGGGGTTGTTTTATAATGCATTTGATAATGTGTACATGGGGGGCCTTGAATGTTTTCCTGGTAAGATAACCTAGCCGAACGTGACTTTGGGTCTGCTGAGGTGGGGGAACTCTTCCACTGTATGTATATACTCGGGCTCAAATAAATAAGGACGGCCATCAAATTCAAACGCGTCGTTCCTCATAAGACCTCCATATTCTGCCATCCTTGCATGATTTGCCAACTACAATTGCACCAAGTCCAGTCCACGACTAATGTAAATAGTTTTGTGACTAATCAGATCACTGTACAGGACGTCTTACGCAAGATTCCCATCACTGAGTAAAACCTTTTACAAGTTGCGTTCATAGGCCTACAGTTTTTGGTATGGTGCTCTTCATTCTCATAGACAGTCTCCATATATTTTCAGCTCGAATCCAAGCAAATTCGGCCACAGTGTAACACCAGAGAAGTCTGGTCTCCATCTCAGGCAGTCTGGGCTGACAGAAAGTGCATGCAACTCAATTACATGTTTCGTGGTAACGACTGCCAGCAAAAAGGCGGTTTTCAAGGAAACCCATTTTAGGTCCGCTTCAGCCATAGGCTCGAAAGGAATCTGACACAAGGAGTCCAGAACCCGATGCAGATCCCACTGGGGGCTACGAGGAGCTCTGTAAGGATGGAGGTGCTGCGCGCCTTTAAGGAAGTTACGAACAAGACTATTTGAACCAACAGTCGAACCGTCTACCTTCACATGCTTTGCAGAAATGGCAGCTACATATACTTTCAGAGTAGAGGGAGATTTGCCTTCATCCAGAAGATTCTGCAGAAATTTTAGCAGAAAAGGTAATGGACAGAGTGTAGGTGAAGTGCCTACAGCCTCACACCAGCTAGTAAAGAGTTTCCAACGGTTTGCATACAGCAGCCTTGTTGAGGGAGCTTTGGCATTTTCCACAGTGTTGATAACGGCAGGGTCACAGCCTAAAAGAGAGTCACTGGACCCAGAGGCCATACCCACAGCTGCAGGCATTCCGGGCACGAGTGCCATATTTTGCCCTCCATCTGGGACAACAGGTCTGCCCTCTGAGGCAACTGCCATGGGGTTCCCTGCAGCAGGGAATGAAGCACTGCACACCACGGTCTCGCTGACCAACATCACGTCACCAACAGAACCCGATGATGGCACTGACGGGTTCGCAGCAACACTTCCAGCAGAATGGGAATTGGCTGAAAGGCATACAGTAGACAATCCGGCCAATCGTGGGCTAGGGCATCCAGGCCCAGTGCTTCATCCTCTTGCCTACGAGAGAACCACCTGTCGCAGTGCGTGGAGTCTTTGCTGGCAAACAGATCCACTGATGCTGTGCCAAAGCGGGCCCAGATCTGCTGCACCACCTGTGGGTTCAGACGCCACTCCTCGAGGAGCTGTCTTGACAACAAATCCGCCACCGAGTTGAGTGTTCCTGGCAGGTGAACTGCCTTGAGTGATGCTAGCCTGGGAAATGCCCACTTCAACAGGCAACGTGCCAAGCAGAAGGCCGGGGGAGAATGTGTTCCCACTTGATGATTGATGTTGTATTGTAGCGGTATAGCGCTCCCGAGAGGTAATGTTGTTGGTCGCCAGACACTCACAGGAGTGTCAGAAAAAAGAAAGAAAAATAGAAAGAGAGAGGGAGTAATCGCTATTGCTACCAGACTTGAATTAGCTGCTAAAAGAGGTTAGACCAATATCAAACCTGTTACCTAAACTCTCTCCAGGTAATGATATTCAACAGAGTAGCAGAACACAGAACAATTCACTATTAATCAGTGTATTCACCAGTAACATCAACCAATAGGTTCAGTGGAACATGTGTAATAAACGTAGCGAAACCTCCATGAAAAAAAAAGAAAAAAGCAAAACAAAATGTGTCACAGTTCCATTCACTCAATTACAACAGATTGCAAACTTGCAGCTTAATGATACAAAGCACACTCCATAATCATCCTTCCAATTTCAGCACATCACACACACATTGTAATGACATTAAACAGGGTATGCGAGCACAACCTCAAACACAACCTAACCCCCAAATTGTCCCACACCAAAGTTCAGAGTGTGTACGCGTGTGTGTGTCCATGTAGCCGATGTGTGCAAATTCACGTACACGCCCGTTGGTGTGTTAACGTTAGTTCATTGACGCGAAACAATGAGTCCGGACAGAGCTTTCTAAGTTCGCTTACTCACGCTCCAGAAGTCAGTCTTTCCCAGGTCGACGAACACTTCCAGTAGCAAGCTAACGAGCCGTAGCGGAATCCAAGAGCAATGGTTCCTTCCACGATAAACAGTGAGCACCGTCTATGCAGCAACAGTCACCTTTGGCCGTCAGACGCACACAGAGCCAGTAATCCAAACGGTAGGAAAGTTAATTTCGGTCCCGTAATCCAAACGCGGCAAACCTCCGCAACTTGAATCCCCGAAGCTCACCTAAGCCCACACATCTCAAACATTTCGCCCCCTCCCCCCCCAAAAAAACAGGAAGTTTGCCTCTTATATCTCTGGTCTAACCACGTTCATTTCAGACAGCCAATCACGAAGGCCATCATCAATCAGAAAATAAAAATAGATGATAAGGATTATAAAAGGAAGAAGAAAAATAAAATATTCTTTAGAAAGAGAACAGAAAATTAAAGACACTAGATATCATATATCAGTCCAGCCTGACGGTGAAAATCATAAGAATAAGAAAAGTAAAAGAGAAATATGTTTTAAAGAAATCAGAGAATCATGGTGAAGGCTCCAAATATAGACAGATGTCCCCCCTTATGACTTTAAGAAAACCCATGAAACTCCTCATCTGAAGATTCATCCAGGAAAAGGTTCATCAATTCTTCCTTTTGGCGAGCGTCCAATTCCTCCGCAGTGGGATAACATGGTTTGAGATCGTCCACATTGACTGTTCGGGGTTTCTCTCCAGTTTCCTTGTGGGAGACAACATAATTAAGGGGTCCAAGCCTCTTCACCACATGACAGGGTCCAATCCATCGCGGGGCAAGCTTAGCCGTGAATTGAGCTTGAGCCGGAGACTGAGGGTGATGCCGGAGCCATGCTGGATCCTTGGGTTGGTAAGAGATGTCTCTGCGATTTGTATCGTAATTCTCCTCCTCTCAATGAGTTTCATCATAGACTGCTGTTGATCCACAATGCCATAAGAAGGACAATCTGGAGTACACGATCAACAAGATGCCACCATAGCATCTTTGGTGTGATTTACTCGCTCTGTGTAGTTAGTTTGAGGGTGGTAAGCGGTGGTAAATTTTGACCTCACTCCCCAACTGGAACAGAAGTTTTGGAAAACAGAAAACACAAACTGGGGCCCCCGATCTGAAAGAACAAACTGAGGAACACCCCAGCGCGTAAAGATTTCTTTATGAAGGGCTTTAGCTATGATGGAAGCATTGGCTCTCCGAAGAGGAAAGAGCTCAACCTATGAAGAGAAATAGTCCACCACCACTAGAAGATGCTCATTCTTAGTGGGACTGGTGGGAAGGGGGCCCATGAAACACCCAGCATCACATTTGTTTGATGAACATCTGGTTTATACTGCTGACAGATCGGGCATTCCTGGATGTATTTTTTCACAGTCTTCCACATACCGGGCCAATATACCGTCTCCCGTAGACGTCGAGGTTTTGAAGACTTCTAAATGACCACTCAAGGGAATATCATGGTAAGCCTGGATGACTTCCTGGACAAGCCTTGGCGGCACATACAGACGATAATGTAGATTGTTGGCGCGTTCGAGATCCCGTATTCTTAAGTAGATTTTATCCTCTAAGACACAGAATTTATCACTGAATTTGCTGTTCTCTCCCTCTTCTGACAGACTCTGATGAATCTCCATTATGGTGGGTTCAGCCTGCTGAGCTTTCCACAATTCGACATCATCCAGGGGAAACACAGACTCCTTTCTTTTTCTAAGGAGGAGCGTGAGCTGGAAACGAAGCCTGTATAGTGCAACAGCTAGGGGGTACCTCAGAGGGTTTGGTAGTACGGGACAGGGTGTCCGGAACACAATTGAGCTTTCCTTTGCGATATTCCATAATAAAGTTGAATTATTTCAAGCGCAAAGCCCACCGGATCAGGCGACTATCCAAGTAAGTGCCACATGGTCGGTGACAACTGTAAACAGTTAAGGCTCCAAATAATATTGCCACTTCTCCAGAGCCCAAACCACAGCTAGACACTCCGCTCTGTAGTGGTATAATTGTGCTCCGCACTGTTGAGGGTTTGGGAGGCATAGGCCAGGAGCTCTTCACCGCCAACCCCAGTCTGCTGGGTGAGCACTGCCCCAATTCCAGTCTCACTGGCATCAGTATACACAACGAAGTGCCGATCAAAGTTGATGCCCCAGAATTGGAGAAGAGGTTAAGAATCCTTTTAGAGTGTCTAAAGCCACCTGACACTCCTCGGTCCACTGAAACTTCACTCCCTTCTTCTTGAGAGTATTAAGAGGTTAAAAATGATAAGAGATAGAGACTTTCTGTAAATTAGAAAAATATTAAGGATGATCCAAGGTTTATGTAGGGATTAAATATCCCCATCTAATTTGGCAGATAGTGACGTCATTATGACGTCACACATAGGCGGCCATCTTGGATTATAGAATTTTCCTGAAATTTCAAAGTTTTAATGGTAAAATGCAGTATTTCTTTCCCACCAAAATGCCTCACACCTTGTGTATGCTATACTGCACAATACTGAATGGTCAGGTAAATAGTCAATAGTCAAATAAACTGTGTAAATTTATAATAAATGGCAGAAACAAACCGAATGCATTTAGCAGTAGGCTGGAGACTTTCCATTTACTACACTCAGATTCCATATGGGCCACATATCGCCTATATTTTTTCTTATGACATACAGATACAAGAAGACAAGACCTGTTTAGTTTGAAAGCTCACTCGCCACGGCAAGGCACAGATCATGAGTGAGATGACGAAACAAGACGATGTTAGTTTTTTTTTTTCTTTTTGTTGTTTTTGTTGTTTTTTTGGTTTGGTTTTTTTTTTGATGACAAAGACACACACCAAAATGACATGAACACACAAACAGAAAACATATTTTACAATACAATAAAGGTCAGGGAAATAGTACATTTAGTAAATCAACAGTGTAAATCATTACTAATAAATGGCAGAAAGAAACAAATTTATGTTGTAGGTAAAAGCAAGAAACAATGAATCCCTATTCATCCAGGTGACACTTCTTGTAATGTTTCATGGTGTGGTACCTCTCATTGCAAGGCACTACACAAAGACCCACCCCACACTGTCTACATCTGTATTTTGTCTGACGGCGGCCTTTAGGGCGGGTCCGATCAGAACAGACAACACAATCTGGGTGATCATCAGCCCTGTAGATGAAGTGGCGCTCAGTGAGTCTCTGTGGCAGGTCTCCTAATGAGAACAACTTTCTGCCTTTGTTGCTCTCTTTCCTGGAGTAGCCTTCCAGTAAAGCTGTGATGACATTCTGCACAAAGACTTTCAGGGGCTTGTGAGGAGCAGCAGTGCAGCGGCAGTAAACAATGTGGGCGTTCACCATGCTTATGCTTAGAATGGCATTGAAAATCCTGTAGTACCATTTCCTTGACCTATGGTGAAAGAGGTAGGTCTTCATTCTCTGATCTGCTGTGTCGACACCCCCCCATGAATGAATTATAATCATCAACACACACAGGCCTATTTATCTCCCTGTAACCACTATCAGTGTGTTTGGTCCTGATGCGTTTTCTGACACACGTGTTGCTATGGAGAGTAGAGAGCATTGTGAGGCGCTTTGTGTCATGCCACGCACAAGCTAAAAGTTTTCCCTTCCTCATGAAGACTGGGTCATCTCCCTTGCTCATGGGTAACTGTTGTCGGGTGAGGCCCTTTGGCATCCCCTTCCTATTACTGCTGACAGTCCCACACAAACCAGAATCAACGTCTGCCAGCTCATTTGCTATTGCTGGTGAGGTGTAATAGCTGTCCATGTACACCTCATGCCCTTTCCCTGTGTACGGGGCCATCAGCTCACGGACAATAAGGTGTGTGGCACCATATTCAAGATTTGGCCTACTTTGTCCAGTGTACATGGACCACTGTAGCACATAGCCTGACTTGGCTTCACTCAAAACAAATACTTTATAGCCATATTTGTCTGGTTTGTTGGGGTTATACATTTTTAGGGTTGACTTTCCTTTGAATGCAGTGGTCATTTCATCCAGTGACAGCTGCTTTGATGGACCATACACTGCTGAAAACCGGGGGATGACCAAATTGATGATTGGGCGTATTTTGAATAATCAGTCATAGCCTGGCTGGCCCATGTCAACATACTCCTCATTGTTGGCAAAATGAAGGAAAGACAAAATGATCTCAAATCTATCACGGGACATCACCTTGCCAAATCCAGGTGTTGCTGTTGGCCAATATTCAGCCCAATAATCCTCCAACTCTGATTTCTGTACCAGACCCACGCTCAAATGCAGAGAAAAGAAGGCTTTCATTTCACTGACAGTTACGTCAGACCATTGATGAAATCTGGAGTGTGGCTTCAGTTGATTGGAGGCTAAAAACTGATGGGCATAGCGATTTGTCTCAATTGTAACCACATTCCAGAAATCATCAGAGAGAAAGAGTGACAGAAAATCTAGGGGCGAATTGGCACTGGATAGTTCTCTTTCCCCCACATATCCTGTTGGCTGATCAAAGGGCGTGAGCCAATTTTGATACTCCTCCTCATTGGTAACATACTCAAAGCCTGCATTTCCATCATCTTGCCAAGATAGGCTATGCATACTAGTGTTTGTGGCACTGTTGGCTTGCCATATATTAGCCCCTCTGCCCCGTGCTACACCGCCTCTGCTCCTGCTGCGAACAGAACGTGCAGATCTGCCACGCGCGCGCGCCAAGTGAAGAGAAGTAGCATGGCTCTGCCTAGTCTCATTTTCACTGCTCCCCAACCTGCCTCTACGTTGTCCCCTAGGCCTAGCTCTCCTATGGAAACTTCGACCTCGTCTAACCCCATTGGCACAAGACAAAGGCTCCATCACGTTACTGTCTCCGCGATTGCGGTCGGAAGACAAAGGAGCTAAATGGCTAAAAAGACTGGACTCCGCTACTTCCAGCCTCGTTCCCCGCACCACTAACACACCTGCTAACTCCCTGATTATCACTCTGACCCTGTGGAACATTGTTCCCACCACAGACATTGGGCAAAGGACCATCTACATTGGGCAAAGGATCAAAAGTTTGTGCTTGGTGTAGGGCTACATTATCACTTTGTCCAGCTGCGCCATTGCTAGGCAGGGACGCATCTGAAGCGTGGTCACTAAACAAATCATCGTCATCTTCTGAGGGCAGATATTCCCCTTCAGAATCAGGGTCCGCGAACAGAAGACCCAACACTTCATTGCAGGTAAACTTTTTAGATGCCATTAGACGTTAATCTAACACAAAGACTTGTTGATGCTAACAATACCGCTCTAATCAAATGGCTCACACGCACATTAGCTCCGCTATTTTTTCGCACTGATTCAAAGCGCGATTGCTCGACTATTTTATATAGAAACATGACGTACTTATGAGTCAGGAGTGTCGTATGACATGTCTGCCAACCAGTGAAGGGCAGTTCGAACGAAATTTGATACCCTAGTTGACGAACTCGGTCGATTTATTCAGTGCGGGGTCTGGTCGACTTAAGTCGACCATCACGCCTAGGGGGTTAAGTGGAGAAGGGGTGGAGAAGTTCAGGACCGCGGCAACCTTTTCCGGATCTGCCTGAATGCCTTGAGGGATAACAATATATCCCAGGAATTTGATTCTAGACTGGCAAAAGTGGCACTTCTTCAAATTCAAAGTGAGGCCAGCCATAGCCAGTTTATCAAAAAACAGTTGCAAGTCAATCAAATGCTGGTGGGCGGAGCTGGAATAAATAATGATGTCATCCAAATAAAGCAAGCATATCCGCCCTCTCAGCTCCCCCAACACTGTTTCCATCAACCACTGGAACGAAGCTAGGGCGTTTTTTAACCCAAACGGCATAACGTTAAATTGGAAAAGTCCAGCGGGGGTAACAAATGCGGTCAGGGGTTTGCTGCAGGGATCCATGGCGACCTGCCAGTAGCCACTATTCAAATCCAGATTTGAGAACATAGTAGCTCCTGACAAAGAGTCCAGGATTTCCTGGATAGTTGGTAAAGGATATGCATCATTTTCAGTTACGGCATTTAAGCGTAATCAACACAAAATCTGTGGCTGCCATCATTCTTAGGAATCAGTATGACAGGTGAAGACCATCCCGAGTTAGATGGCTCCACAATTCCTTTGTCAATGAGCTGTTCAAATACAATGCACTACTTATTAGGGTAAAGGCGATATGGCCGTTGCTTAATGGGGACACTATGGTGGGAATAGATTACATGTTGTAGGACCGTAGTGTGTCCGGGGGTCAAGGTGCACACCTGGCCATTGTTCTTTAGCATGGTCCCGAAAGAAACATCCAGTTCTGCATCCTCCACCGCTTTCTGGATGTAAAAAGCAGCTGAGGAACTGCAGTCATAAGAGCATTTGAACAAGCAGCCCCTAATTCCTTTCCCTTTACCACGTTTTGCATGCTGGTCAAGGTTTGAGGTGTCCAGCTTGAAATATCTGCTGTGCCAGTCTGAAACGGATGGGCCTGCACAGTGTTAGTTGACAATGAATAGGATTGATCTTTGATATTAAGTTTAAGGCCAGAGAAATGCATGAAGTCAAGACCCAAGACAACGGCAAAGGCAAGGCAAGAGGCGGAAAGGACAGCCACAGGGAGAGACACCGCTACTCCATGAAAATGAATGTTAAGATCTACCCATCCTAATGGCTTGGTGGCCTCTCCGTTGTGTAAGTATAGGCCCAAGGTTTCAATTGCTCTTGAGGACAATTCATTCTTGTCTACAGCTCTTCATGAACGAGGGTATATGTAGAGCCCATGTCCAGTATAGCTTTACCCATCCATTGGTGTATAGATACTGGGACCAGCAGCTGACGGAGCAGGGGAATGAGGCAGGAAGACGAAGCAGCCTCTTCCATTATGGTGGCATTTGTCCCTCTGCCTGTGTTCGGAGGAGTTAGCCCGAAAGCAGCTCTTCTATCTTTTGTTGGTGCAGGAGCAGAGTAGGACGGACAAGACCCAGGAGCATGCTGACCCCGGCATCGCCAACACAACACAGCCTTTTCAGCACTCTGAGTTGCTCGGATGGTGGTAACAGGGTGCCCGGCTGAGTCGGCATGGCCAGATATAGGGTGCGTTCCAAACCGAAGGTAGCGACTTGTTGCCTTGCTGTCGTAATAGACAGCTGTCTTACAAGACATGTCTTGGAAGATATCTCCGGTCGCGAAGTCAATTGATTTCGAACACCCTTTAAAGGTAGCATTTACGTGTGATGTCAGCACGTTGTAATACTTCACCGCTGAGCGCCGGTAATCAAAGGTCTGCGTTCCAGTCAGCCACTTTTACATCTTTCCTATCCAGTTCGCTCAGATTAATTAAGGATGGCGAGTACGTTTGTCGTAGCTATGGCTCTCCAACATCTGCTGGAATTGCAGGAAGAGGAGAGTCAGCAGAGAAGAGCTAACCACCGACGGATGCTGATGCTAGCCGCTTATTGGCATCTGTCAAATGCTGAGGTAAGTCCTGCTATACTGAGGTACTGTAAACAGTGCTAAATTCATCATGTAGGATATTTGACTTCTTGTATTGAGTTGGTGGTAATTGGTTAAATTGCAGTAGTAATTTAGTTTGTTTGTTAGGTTAGTTAAGTAGTTAAGTATTTCCTCAAATATAGCCCAGTAGCCGGGGCTACTATTAAAGAGGGGCTAAGCAATGTTCTGTTTTTCTCTCTCACGAGCTCCCTCTAAAGACCGCTGTATTGTATTGTATTGCACTGCATTCTATTGGAGGCGGACCGCGCTGCTGAACATTGCAAGTGCTGTATCTACTGCTATTGGCCACGATGGCACATTCTACACCGTTCGTTCACCGTGTAATGACTCATTTTAGCATCCTAAACAGTATGAAATGGATTAATTAAATGAAAAATGTTGCATAGTGGGCCTTTAAATGTTATCCTTGTGTAAAAACAGAAAACCTTTCCATGAAATATACAAATATTTCTCATCGATTTCGGGCGCAAGACAGATAAATAACTAGTAAAATACGGACGTCTAATGTCTCGTTTAAAGGGTCGCATGAATAAAAAAACAGTTAAATATTATATAATATTAAATACTGTTGTTTTTCCGCTTTTGGTCAAATTTGGCAGTATTGGCTATACGTGTGCTTTGTCTTAAAACTACTACTGTAAGATGTTCGTTGCAGTGCTGTTAAGCTGTGGATTGTTTGCGGAAATCGAACAGGTTAGTTGGCGTTCACGTTGACTGGTGATAGTTGCGTAATTTTGCTGACTATTTATAAGGCCCTGGCCTATACAGTCTATGGACCTGCCTCTTGGGATCTAAATGGGTGGGTTTTTGATTTCTCACATTGGCCAAACGCTGGTAAACAACACAATAAAGATCATCTCAAAACGAATGTGTCCAGTTATTGTGTGATAGCCTACATAGTCTTTTAGCATTAATTCGAATGCCTTGGGGAAAAAAAATGCCTACAAAAAGTGTTTGATGGGATTCCAACTGTCATCAGAATAAAGACCTGACCTGAGCTTCTGGTCGTCAATCACATTGGTCTCCACACATAAATATAGACAAGTTAACATACATATGTCCATGTTAACTGGTGCCATCACAATACACACGCCCACGTTCACTGGTGATGGTTATCAAGGTTTGACATGAATAAGCACAGCCAGATTTCATAGAGATATTAGGCTACTACAGATAGACTTGCAGACTTTATTAAGCTACTGGCCGACGGAAGTGTCTGAAATCATATAAACATTATCTGATGGAGCAGATTTTTTGATGTCAGCTGGAAATCTGCTTCTTCCAAATTGACCGCCCTTCAGGCTTGTACTGTATAAGATGCAAATGTAATCTCACTGAATTAGTTAATGAAGTGCAAAAAGGACCAAATTGAGGACAGCTTATCATAAATTGTTAATGACCAGAAGGATGCAGTGATTCATCTTGGAGATGCACTGACGGCTTTTCTTTTCAAAGGAAGCAGTGTTCAAACACAGGTCTTAATAATACATTGTAGTGTGGGCATCTCCAATACTTTGAAGCTGGGAATAAGAAAAAAATTCTCTCTGACATAGTTGATGAACAGATCATTCCGGATGTAGCAGGTGTCTGTGTTTTCACTGAATTTCTGTTAACCATAACATTTTGCTAGGGATGTCTGGTGCATGTTGCTTGCAACCAGAAATGTATCAATTTGTGTATACACTCAACAAAAATATATACGCAACACCTTTTTCATGAGATGGACTTAAATATCTAAAATTCATTCCAGATACACAATATTACCATTTCTCTCAAACATTGTTCACAAATCAGTCTAAATGTGTGATAGTGAGCACTTCTGCTTTCCTGAGATAATCCATCCCACCTCACACATGTGCCACATCAAGATGCTGATCTGACATCATGAGTAGTGCACAGGTGTACCTTATACTGCCCACAATAAAAGGCCACCCTGGAATGTACAGTTTTTTGCTTTAGTGGGGGTCTGGGGACTCAGAACCGGTCAGTATCTGGTGTGACCACTATTTGCCTCTTGCAGTGCAACACATCTTCTTTGCATAGAGTTTATTAGATTGTCAATTGTGGCCTGTGGAATGTTGGTCCACTCCTCTTCAATGGCTGTGCAAAGTTGTTGGATATTAGTGGGAACTGGTACACGCAGTCGTATACGCCCGTCAAGCACAAGCCAAACATGCTCAACGGGTGACATGTCCGGTGAGTATGCTGGCCATGCAAGAACTGGGACATTTTCAGCTTCCAAGAACTGTGTACAGATCCTTGCAACATGGGGCCATGCATTATCTTGCTGAAACATGAGGTGATGTTCATGGATGTACTGTATGGCACAACAATGGGCCTCAGGATCTCATCACGGTATCTCTGTGCATTCAAAATGCCATCAATAAAATGCACCTGTGTTCTTTGTCCATAACAGATGCCTGCCCATACCATAACACCACCACTACCATGGGCCACTTGATCCACAACATTGACATCAGCAAAGCGCTCACCCACACGACGCCACACACACTGTCTGCCATCTGCCCTGAACAATGTAAACCAAGATTCATCCGTGAAGAGAACATCTCTTCAACGTGCCAGACGCCATTGAATGTGAGCATTTGCCCACTCAAGTCTGTTACGGCGACGAGCTGGAGTCAGGTCAAGACTCCGATGAGGACGACGAGCATGCAGTTGAGCTTCCCTGAGACGGTTTCTGACAGTTTGTGCAGAAATTGTTTGGTTATGCAAACCATTTGCTTCAGCATCTTGGAGGTGAACCTGCTAGATGTGGAGGTCCTGGGCTGGTGTGGTTACACACATGGTCTACACATGGTCTGCAGTTGTGAGGCCGGTTGGATGTACTGCCATATTCTCTGAAACGCCTTTGGAGACAGCTTATGTTTGAGAAATGAACATTCAATGCACGAGCAACAGATCAGAGCAGAAACGAAGGTGTTGCGTTTATATTTTTGTTGAGTGTAGTTTTGGGGTGCAGTGGTAAGAGGGTGGAGTTTTCCCACGAAGTGTGTGTTCAATTTCCAACTCACCCTCAACTCTACCTCTTTCGTGATTCACATGAGGTAGAGGTATGTGGTGTTTTATACACTGTCCTTATTTTATTGTTATACATGGTTATTTATTATAAGTACACATACATAAATTACATTTTGGTGCATTGTGAGGCAAGCACAAGTTTCTTTGGGTTCTGGCTGTATGCAATTAATCATTGTCCTTTGCTAGAGTAATTAACTAATAACTAGCATAAGTGCTGCACGATACATAATGTGGCTTACCTATTTGTTTTGGCAGGAGCTGTGCCATATATGTCTCCGGTGCCTTATTGTTTTCTTTTCTTTTCATGTGTCTCAGGTATGTCACTGTTTTTTTTTTTTAATTCTATCCGAACAATTGTGTTTGTATCGTGTTGTGCCAAGAGCTCTAGCTCTTTCATGATTTACATGAGGTAGAGGAGCTGTGCCATATATGTCTCCGGTGCCTTATTGTTTTTTTTTCTTTTCATGTGTCTCAGCAATAAAAGCACAGAAACAAGTTGGTTGCAGCGTTCATCCTTCCACACAACACAACACAGAGTACTAGCGAGGGAGCGCGAAGACGACTTCTGTTACACAGACAATAGTTGCAATGGGTAAACACCTCCCTCCACCTTCTTTCATGTCGTGCCTGTTCAAATGGGAGCAATTCTGTGTGATCTCTATAGTGGCATGAAATATTCCCTGTGAGGAGAGAGACCAAAAATGTCCTCAAAAGAAGATTCAAAGCGAATGCACTATTTTCAACTTTTGCATATTTGGCATTTTTGTTCAATAGATAGCGAAATCAAGGCCTAGCTGTTCCAATAAATTTACAAGCACAGTTTACTGTCAAACAATTCCTGCTCAGTATGCTAACTGAATTATAATGTACAGACCTTCAGGAATCCAGTCATTGGCCGGGTTTCCCAGATTCGATAAGAAGCTCTTAACGCTAAGATCTTCTTTGGAACGCTAATCTGGCCAATGAGAGCTCTTAAAGAGATCTTAGCGTTAAGAGCTTCTTAACAAATCTGGGAAACCCGGCCAAAGTCAGTTTTCTCATGGCTCATTTTCCAAAAAACATGAGTGTAGCTTATGTGTTAACATGGATCTGTCATCTTGTTTTAGCACAAAGTCAGATCACTTGTGGTGTTGCAAAGTGGCAAGTTTTCATATTAAATTTATGTTCACGCTGCATGCCATCCTAAATGTTAAGTTGCTTTCTAAGACATGAAAAAAATATATAATTCTGTCCTCAGGGCTTATTGCTTAATTTCTGTATAGTGAAGGTCATGGAAATGTTTTGTTTTAGTCAAGGAAAGACATGGAAAGGTTTGACTTAAAGTGAAAAACTTGATTAAATTAGGTGACTCAATGTGACGTGCTAAAATTTTTTACCTCCGTTTTCTTGCGTTTTATGGTTATATATACATAATTTAGATATAATCTGTGTCTTTAATCTATGCTTTGCAGAGCGAGATACTCTGTGCTCTTTCACATAAGCCTTCCATTAGATTCCATTCACAACATAGAGGACACAATAAAATGGCAACCAAAATAAGCACTGAAGCCCATCTTGCCTCTTTAGGGGGCTTTGCTACAAGAAAACGAAAACATAACACATTCACAATCCATAAAAAAAAAAAACTACATAGTGGCACGTGTTGGCAGCTCTTCTGGGAAATAAAGCTGTTCTCCGTGGAGGTGCAAATGGAGATGATGCGCTGCAGGTGCACATGTGTGAGAGCCGGTTCTAAACACGTGTGGACATAGTCACCAGCACACCTCAGTGTCTGACCACCAGTCTCAGAGGAAAAAGGTACCAGTTTCATGAACGCAGGTCATGTGCTGCCATTCTAATAGCTCATCATCATTCATGCTCCCGTCCGAGTCAACCAGGAGAGGAGTCATCAATGCTTATGTCCATAAATGGCCCTATCGCCTGCATTTTCTAATAAATTGCATGTAAACGGCTTAAGATAACAGAGTTTAAAAGAAAGGGGAGGTTTGGCAAGGCTACCATCATGAGACAAAATTAAAGGCCCACTAAGCAACATTTTTCAATCTGTTTCATACTGTTTAGGATGCTAACATGAGTCATTACAGGCGAACGAACGGTGTAGAATGCGCCACTGTGGCCTACAACGGTAGATACAGCATTTGCAATGTTCAACAGCAGCGGTCCGCCTCCAATAGATTGCAGTGCAATACAATGCAATACAGCGGTCTTTAGAGGGAGCTTGTGAGAGAAAAAAACAACGTTGCTTAGCCCTGCTTTAACATAATTTGGTTTTGTTATGAAAAACATTTCACAACAGGGGACAGGTTTTTAAACTAATGACGGGGTCTTTTTAAAAGGACTGAGGAATTATGTAGCTCAAGACATCTTATACTGTAGTTCTTTAGTATCAGAACTGGTGTGAAAGAAGGCAGGGAAGTATGGAAGGTTCCATCTAGGGGTAGGGGCAATGAGGAATTGAACTGAACGTGCATTACAAAACCAGACTAGAGCAAACATTAAGGCTAAAGATGATGTGATGTCTTCATTCATGGAGACACGTAAACTTCATAAGTCTTCACCAAAGTGCCTCTTCTTGTGCAAAATAGGCTTCTTGAAACGGTTCTTTTTTCTTTCTAGCCAACACCACTGCTGGCACGTGTTCTGGCGCTGAATAGTCTGGATGCACATGTTCACTTTACAAAATTGTCACACTCTGATGTCACACAAAAAGAAGAAGCCCAGAGAACTCGATCTATCTGTGTGCTCAAGGTGAAACCAATTTTGGCAACCATTACTGTAATGGCTTGAGCTTTCTACACAGCCAATGGGTGAGCACTTCTGTTTGCTGTTCTGTTTGCTTGCTCTTCAGGAAGTCTCTGCTTTTTTATTATTATTATTTTTAACTTTATTAAAAGTCTAAATATAAAAATTCTGAGACATCTGGCAAAGAGACACAAAAAAGACACAAATATACGCCCAATATATTACAAAGTACATTATTATACTGTATATACACAGTCACACAACTTACAGACAATTTACAACACTAATGCTGGATTTCATTACCATCACAGAATTTTGAGCACATGATGTCCTTGCCCTCATCAGCGTTAGAGCTGGCATTAACACTATTTTTAGTAAATAAAAGTTGCTTGTGAAGTGGACAGTATGGAGTTTAAACAGTAAAATGTTTTTTAAGTCCAAATGGGTAAACAAAACTAAAGCCAATAGGGCTGGGCCTAAAATCAATTAATCGGTTAATTGAAAATTTTACTGGTAACTTGATTACGATTAATGAACAATTATTTTATTATTTCTTTTTATTATTATTATTTATTTATTTTTGCCCTCATAGTTCACTGACAAAGTTTGTATATGTTCACATATTCAGATTCCAAATTCAAGTTCAAATCCCAAATTCAAATTCCCAAATTCAACAATATCAAAGTAAATGCGGTTTGCAGTAAAGAAATGTAATGTGCATATTATTACCACTGAGTGTTATGCTGCATTTAAAGAGACTATTGCTTGCGTAAATGTAATTGTCTTGTTAGAACAGGATGCTTTAACTCACAAAGGTTTTAGCCAAAAAAAAACAAGGAGTTTAGAGGAAATAGGGCGAAGAGCTTGGTTCTGAAGGATAAGAAAAACATGCTATGCGACCTTGAACTTCTGTAACTGTGTGACTGAATAAAGACTGCTGCACGCTTAGAGCGAGCAGAGACTGAGGGCAAAGGGGGGGGAGCGGCTCTGAGCGGCTCGGAGTACTACAGTGCCATCATCAAATTATAATCAAGGAAAGTGAAAGTGTCCGACTGGTTTAAGGCTGTGGAGTTCCGACAGGTATTGATTGACACCGCAAGCAAGAGGAACAGACATGGGGTAGTAATATAGCAGTCCACTGCCGTATAGCCGTGTCATAACAAAAGATTGTCGTCTTGTGTCTCTGTGCTCCTCAGCTTGTGCCTTTTCCTCCTGTTGTCATGGCAGCTGTTTTTCCTCCCACTGCGCGGCGCATGGTCTTTCTGGGGGGGGGGGGCAATCCCTTTACTCCACTCTCTCCTCTGAGCGTCTCAGAGTACTACAGTGCCATCATCAAATTATAATCAAGGAAAGTGAAAGTGTCCGATTGGTTTAAGGCTGTGGAGTTCCGACAGGTATTGATTGACACCGCAAGCAAGAGGAACAGACATGGGGTAGTAATGTAGCAGTCCACTGCCGTATAGCCGTGTCATAACAAAAGGTTGTCGTCTTGTGTCTCTGTGCTCCTCAGCTCGTGCCTTTTCCTCCTGTTGTCATGGCAGCTGTTTTTCCTCCCACTGCGCGGCGCATGGTCTTTCTGTACGTGCCCCCCCCCCCCTTATATTTAGGTAGTAACTGCCCACCTTGCCTTCGCCTGGTTCCCAGCTCACTTTTAAATCAATGACATTCTTGGTAATGCACACGAGTCAATAAGAGTCACTCTAGGAAACAATGGCTTACAATGGTGACACCCTCCAGCTCTTTGGCCACGGACAACCCAGCTGGTGCCGTTTGGGTTCGTGAGGAAGGCGTGGGTTCCTCAGCTGTCCTGATCATGCATCAACTCAACCACATAACATGCAGTGATTGTCGCTGCTACTTGTTGACATGTACATAATTATTTTTATCCAGGGGTGTATCAAAGACAGGCTCAACAGGTGCAGCTGCTGCCAGGCCCATGGTCATGAGGGGCCCATTGTGAGAGAGCGCTGAAGGTGTCGGCCTTTGTATGTTGAACAATAAATTACATTTTATAGTGAAATAGCTAAATGTCTTGCTGTTTAGTCTGAATCAGTTTAGTCTGAATTTACAGGCAACAGCGGCTGACTATTACTGCCAGAAACTTGTGTAACATAAAAAGTTTTGTTTTTGAAAGAAAGGAAGGTCTGATAATGATGGTGTAGCATAGTATAATTCAATTTATTTATATGGCGCCTTATAAACATGTCTCATGGTGCTTCACAGCAAAGAGCACCTAATTTACCACAACTTACCTGTGTACAAGCTTGTGATATATGCCTAAACATTAAAGTACCGTATTTTCACGCTTATAGTGTGCGTGCTATACGCGTTTTTATATCCGTGAGCGCGCTATGTAAGATTTTGTTTACACAGCCGATGCCACCTCTTTCATTTTTTTTTTTTAACAAAGTCACATTCTATGAGTAGATATAACACGGTTAAAGCTGGAAGCATGCGACTAAAAAATGCTGAAGATTAGACGTGTAATGGATATTTTTATAGTCTTGTCCACATTCAGTGGCTGCTAGTAGGCAACGATACCAACGTCAGTGAGTTTGCTAAGATATGAGTTCACCTCAGAATAGGTAAAAGGTTATTTTATTGTTACAACTGAAATATCAAGATTTGTTTAAATGACCGCTGTGTGATTGCACATGTTTAGGCCATGAATGGTGATTAAATTATGATGGGCCAACGTCAGTCATTTTAAGGGAAACACTTATGTCACGGTGAACTTCACTAACGTTAATTAGAGCAGTTCCAGCGTTATGGCTAGTTGTTCACTGCTTTTAGGGCTACTACGCACCTCAAAATCCTTAAAATGTTCCTTATATCCTCTACCTGTTAACATTGCCTAAATCGTAGTATAGTGTGGGGCCAGCTTAGGCATTGGTTGAATAAATAAAAATGTTTTTGTAGTTTTAATTTTGGCTTTCTAAAATTCTTTATAGATTAAAATGTTAAACGTGGGGGTGGTGGGAGTAGTTTTTAGTTAAATGGGCATCATGCGCAGTATACGCGGCACGCTATGCAGAATTTTTTTACATAATTACATAATTTACATAAACACGTGCTATACGCGTGTGCGTGTTATACACGTGTGCACGTTATATACGTGAAAATACGCTAAGTTGTATCAGATAAGGGGAAGCAAATTGGAGTGAGAGACATAGACATGTAATAATATGTAAGACGTAGTGAAATTGCAAATAAATATAATATTTAGATTAAGATCTCATAAGCCTGTCTTATACAACTGTCTAAAAATTTAAGAGTTTATATTGATGCAAGACTTGACATAAGACTTACAAGCAGTCATGCATACACTGTAAAAAAAAAAAAAAAGCTTGCTTGCTTACTTAATGCTTACTTGAAAAACTGGTGAAAACTCATGGCCTCAGAACAGTTATAAAGTGCATATTGGTTCATAGACATTGTTACCAAATGTTGCGTAGTGTTTCTTCAAGGGAAGCCGTGGCCTACCTGAAACCAAAGGTTGATGGTTCAACCGCCCATCACCCACTGCCCCAGTCACCTCCTCCCTCACTGGTCCCAGAG
>JAGFZM010000003.1:615218-642582 GCA_017657215.1 Limnothrissa miodon | reverse complement strand
CCCATCACCCACTGCCCCAGTCACCTCCTCCCTCACTGGTCCCAGAGAGCTACTGTGGAAGCAGCTTATTGCTCTGGGTTTATGTGTGCTCGGTTTACTGTATGTGTGATCACTGTGTGTTTATGTGTGATCACTGTGTGTTTCACTAATTCACTGTTGGCATCAATGCAGAGACCAAATTTCGCTTTTGCATTTGAAAATTAATTTGCTCTATTATCTTAACTAAATAAGCTTTAGTATTTAGAGGTGAAAAATAATTAGCAAAACAAACTGGTTATCTTGGGAGACCAAAATAAGAGTTCAGGCTATATACTGAAGCAACAACAACCCTTTCAGCTTCCAAGAACACTTGTGACAAATGTTAGAACCTTATCTTTATTTTTTCATTTTAAAAAGTAAACCACTACAGATTCACTTTTTAATTTTTATTTGAGACCAGAAGCTCTTCCACTGTATACAATTTCTTACTCAATGGATACAAGTGTTCTCAATAGAGTATTCTCAATAGAACCACACATTCTCAATTCTCAATGTGTTCTCAATAGAACCACACACCTGACACAATATGTGTTCCCCGATTACAGTGTATGTTACTGAAACAATTTACACAAACAAGCAAATAAACCCTAATCATATCATCACTCCCAACGAAAGGGAGCAAAATAATGCATCTTATTCTCTACTCAGAGCACAAGAAAACCACACAAAATTTGGACTTGAAACCCACAAAACCAGGATGGAAGGGAGAAAATGGGAGTTTTGATCACTATACTGAGGCACAAACACAATCACTTTTTCCGCAGTCTTAATTTCACTCATAGAGTGTATTCACCATGCTGTTGATCCAGACTTTTTGCCAGTTCAGTTATGTAATGCTTGGATCCATCAGATTTGTAAAGGCCTGGGTTCAGAAAACAAAATAGCCGTCACATATATTCTGTCATGAGTCATGAACGTGTGTGATTTGGAGAGCAATTCAGTACCTCTTCACTTGAGTACATAACACATTTACAGCAGCTGGCATAAATTGTTCACGAAGCATTGATGACTGAATCATAAAACATGATTCAACATTTATACCCTTCTTGGCCATTCATGACGATATACCGCCAAGAAGAACAGCCATTTACTGTGGTTTTAGTGGCTTGTTATATGAAGTGTGGAGACTAATTATACAATGCAATGTAATATAATATAATTATACAATGTAAATTAGGCTGTTTTCATTGTAATAAAGTCAAAAATGCAATAACTTGCCAATAATATCATTTGTGTACTAATATTGATATATAATGAACTAATATGCATTTGCATGTGAAGTACTTCAGAATCCTGACTACTTGTGTTATTATGGTTTTGATCATATTTTGAATATATAAGTGCAAGTGAAACTAGTTGATGAGGTGAGGGTAATGACCAATGCAGATTTGATGTCCAAACGTTTGACAGTTTGAAGTATTTCTCAGATCAGTTAAATCCCTGCAATGTATACATACAGTAACTGGTTTCAATCCTGAGCGACACACACTAAATGTGGGTGCCCTCAACTCCCACATCCTTTCTAACTCTTTTCTCTGTCCTTGACATTTCCCAAGATCCTCATCTTCCTAATATATGTCACTACAGCCTTCTGCGGATTGTCAGTACATACATCTCGGACATTTGCAGGTGTATCCCAGATTGAATTTGGAACTTCCAATCCACATCCAGCACAGGGACAATCACATAAATGATGCTTCCAGTTTTCGACTGTTTCAGTCAGCATCATTTATGTGATTGTCCCTAAGCTGCTCTGTGCTGTGGTCCGCTAAGTACAGTGTGTGTGTGAGAGAGAGAGAGAGAGAGAGAGAGAGAGAGAGTGAAAGTAAAGTGTAGCCTACTGTGTTTGTGTGTATATGGTCAGGTCAAATAAAAGTAGTATGAGTAGTAACAGGTCTCTAATTATATATACACTGCTCACAAAAATTAAAGGAACACTTTAAAGAAACACATTAGATACATCAGATCTCAATATGAAGTTGGATATCTATACAAATAACAAAAGGGCAATGTCTTAGGAACAAAAGGATGCCAAGTCTTTTAATGGAAATAAAAGTTTTCAGCCTACATAGGGCTCAATTGTGTAGACACCCTAAAATCAGAGTGAAATGAAGATGTGGCAGGCTAGTCCATTTTTTTTTAAACTTAATTTCTGCAACTCAAAATGCTTTTCAGTATCTTGTGTGGCCCCCACAAGCTTGTATGCATGCTTGACGTCAGGGCATGCTCCTAATGAGACGACGGATGGTGTCTGTGTGAGGGCATCCCTGAGCTGTTGTACAGTTTGAGGAGCAACCTGGCGGCACCTAATGGACCGAAACATAATGTCCCACAGATGTTCTATAGGGTTTAAGTCAGGGGACCGTGAAGGGCATTCAATTGTTTCAATTCCTTCATCCTCCAAGTACTGCCTGCATACTCTGGCCACCTGAGGCCGGGCATTGTCATGCATTAGGAGGAAACCAGGACCTACTGCACCAGTGTAGGGTCTGACAAAGGGTTCGAGGATTTCATCTCGATACCTTATGGCAGTCAGAGCACCATTTTCTAGGCAGTAGAGGTCTCTCCATGGATATGCCTCCCCAGACCACCACTGACCCACCACCAAACCTGTCATGTTGAACGATGTTGCAGGCAGCATAACGTTCTCCTTGTCTTCTCCAGACTCTTTCACGTCTATCACAGCTGCTCAGGGTGAACCTGCTCTCGTCTGTAAAAAGTACAGGGCGCCAGTGGCGGACACCAATTCTGGTGTTCTTGAGCAAATGCCAGTCAAGCTCCACGGTGCTGGGCAGTGAGCACAGGGCCCACTACAGGACGTCGGGCCCTCAGGCCATCTTCATTAAGTCTGTTCCTGATTGTTTGGGTAGAGACATTCACACCAGTGGCCCTCTGGAGGTCATTCTGTAGGGCACGAGCAGTGCTCAGCCTGTTCCGCCTTGCACAAAGGAACAGGTATCGGTCCTGCTGATGGGTTGAGGACCTTCTACGGCCCTGTCCAGCTCTCCGAGAATAACCGCCAGTCTCCTGAAATCTCCTCTATGTTCTGGAGATTGTGCTGGGAGACACATTAAACCTTCTTGCTGCAGCACGTGTGGATGTGCCATCCTGGAGAAGTTGGACAACCTGTGCAACTTCTGTAGGGTTAAGGAATCGCCTCATACTGCCAGTAGAGATAATTACTCAAGCCAAAACTAGAACGAATGGAAAACCAGCCAAAAACGATCAAGAGGGAGAAACTTGAAATGACCTCCACATGTCCACACCAGTCCTGTTTTGAGGGGTTTCTAATTGTTGCCACTGTAGTGCACCTGTCTTTAAGTCCATGAACACCAATACAGCTGAAAGTGATTAACAATGCCCTCAGCTGCTTAACCAACCATAAAATTATCAGACAGGTTTAATTGATTTCATGCCAGGCCCAATAAAAAAGTGTTCCTTTAATTTTTGTGAGCAGTGTATATTTTCCAAATAACATGATGCAAATGAAACATTCAAGTAAATGAAACATTCATGTGAACGCGTCACAAGCAGGATCTAAGTCTGAGCAGATAGTATAAGGCTCTTGAGCCTGAGAACATGAGAGGTGCCATCATGTCTGATCCATCTCTCTTCACACGACCTTCAAGACTGAAAGCTCCTCGACCTAGATTCTAAAAAAACACAAGCTCAGATCCATGCTCTTAGGATGTGTCATTCTCACGTTTTGTTCATGCTTCTGTTGTTTCCCTGTGTTATAGTCCATTGGATGGGTAGAAAGTGAAGGTAGAGTATCATTGGTAGAACATTTGCAACAAACCTTGCGTTTCCTTTCACTTGTACAAGGACTGCAGGACACAGGAAGAAAATCAGTAAAATACCTTGGTATGAAGAGAGAATTATTCTTTTGGACACACAGATAATTCAGGAGTGTACTGTTAACAAAGTTTATTATTTGTTTGTTGTTTTAGAAATATTTAACATTTGCTAATTATTTATAATTGATACTAAGAGACCATAATATTGTTGTTCTGGGCCCTATTCCAGAAAGAAGGTTATGTGAAATACCCGGGTAAGTTTAAGTTAGTGGATAACCTCAACTTTCGGTTCCAAAAACGGAGGTAACTTTCTCGGTATGTATGTAACAATAGCAACATACTCTCTGAAGATAACCTGCTTGGTGGCAGGTTATGTTCCAGGGTAAGTTTGTTTAGAAGGTTACTGAGCATGGCATGGCCAATTCCTCAAGCACTTTACACTGGTCCCTCAATGTCTGCGCATCAAGCTCACTACAGTTGAAAAGCACACCAAAGTTGTCTCTAACTTGCCCCAGAGACTGCAAGCGGTCCTCCCAAGACTGAATGCCACAGTCTACCACTGCATTAAAAAATGACACTTCCAGTTTCTTTATTGCATAAGCTATTGGTTCATCAAGTGCCTCATAGGCAAACTGCCTTTTTGTGAACCTTAACCTCTTCTCCTTCCTCACAAATCTCTTTTGCAGAGACCTGTGCATCATTGAAGCCAGTTGTCCTGTAACTGATCAAATGATCCTTACTTTTCCTTACTTTTCTGGATGAGACTCACTGCAACATCAAGTTGCATGTTAACAGACTTAAGTTGCTTGCTTGTGATGTTAATTCTGGAAAGAATGTCATACCAGACTACACAGCATATTTGAAATCTAAATGAACCTACTTCTTCAGCAAGGGAATCAACTTCCACCGTGGGGTCATTAGCATTTTCCCTGACCTCTAACAAGGCTCACCTTATTATATTTGGAAACAAGGAGAAAAGATCAAAGGTTACCACTGCACTTAACGTAAAGGGGTTCACAGCCAAAGAGATTTTAAAAACCTTGGAGTCATCATTGATGTGACCTTAATTTCAGCAGTCACATCAAATCAATCTCTAAATCAGCATACTATAATTTAAAAAACATCTCAAAGCTGAGAGACCCAATGTCAAGTAAGAACCTCGAAAAACTTATTCATGCCTTCATTTCAAGCAGAGTTGACTACTGCAATGGCCTCTTAACAGGCCTACCCAAAAAGACCATTAAGCCCCTTCAACTCATTCAAAATGCAGCTGCTAGGGTCCTTACAAGAACTAAAAGAACTGACCATATTACTCCAATTTTAAAATCCCTACACTGGCTTCCTGTGAGTTTTAGAATTAATTTTAAAGCAATGTTACTTTTATTTAAATCTATGAATGGCAAAGGACCTGTTTATATTTTAGACATGCGTCAGAAATCTACCCCACTAAGGTCTCTGAGATCTGTGGAAAAGAATTTGTTGATCAGACCCACTGTCAGAGCAAAAATTGGTGAAGCAGCTTTTTCCTACTATGCTGTGAAGCTCTGGAACCAATCAATAAAAAATGCACCTACTGTTGACAGTTTTAAATCCAGACTTAAGACCAAATTTTCTGACGCGTACTCCTAATGCCACCTGATTTTATTTATTCATTTAGTTGTATTTATTTATTTATTTTAGTTTTTATTTATTTTTAATGCCACCTGATTTTATTTATTTAGTTAGTTGTATTTATTTATTTATTTATTTATTTATTTTACTTATTTATTTATTTTGTTTCATTATTAATTGTCTTTGATCATTGGTTTTATTATTATTATTTTAATGCATATATTTGTATATCTTTTCTTTTTTTATCTATTTATTCATCTTTTTTTATTCTTTATCCTCTTTTTTATTCTATGCGTGCACTTGTAATTTTTAATTTTTCAATTTTAATTTGTGCTGTTATTTATGCTATCTCTGAACTGTTTTATCTGTACAGCACATTGAGTTGCCTTTGTGTATGAAATGTGCTTTATAAATAAAATTGCTTTGCCTTGCCTTGCCTTATCTGCCTGATAGCGTAAAGGTTCAATGCTGTTAATGCGACTTTCCCACCGCGTGTCACTCCAGGACTGTTTACATATTTCTGTAAAATGGCCCACTTTTGAGTAGAACCTGAGAAAAGTTTGTACACCTTCTCGACATTGCCGAAAAAATATGGCATCCTTTGATGTTTTAGCTGCATCTGAGACCATCAGATTTAGGGTATGTGCGCCGCAAGGCACATAAAACGCTTGTGGATTTTTTGCCAATAACCTAGCTTGCACACCTTTGTTCTATCCCTTCATGTTTGCCCCATTATCATAGGACTGTCCCCTGCAGTCCTGAAAAGGAATGTTCAATTCCTCAAGCCTTCTTTTCATTTCACCGTATTTTTACAATGATCTGAGGAATTCTCATGTTGTTTGCGCAGTACACCTACACTGACCCAGTCACGCAGTCCCTCAGGTTGCCAGTTTCATTGACTTTTTAGAAAACAGTTTACAACAGAAGCAGTAGACTGTATCTTTTGTTTTTGAATAGGTGAGCCAACTTTGTTTAATTTTTTCCCCATTTACCAACTGCCTATCTGTATAGTGGTAATGAAAGCTTCGTCCGTCAGATTTCTTTGGAAATGTGAAGGTTTCACTTACAGGCAGTGGTCCTCAGCTTACCAAATCAGTACAGGAGACTATTCAGCTGGGTCACCTGGAGGTGCTGATCCATGTTGATGACTGTGAATGTGGAGATGTGACATCAACGCCAAAAGCAGACGGACCTGTATGGAAATTACAATTACAATTAATCTCAGCACACCATTCCTCACTCTCAGGTGCTGGCAGCCCTACAGAGGATGAACTTGTTGTGAGAAAACAAATAGGCATAAAATAAGCTCACCATGTTAAATGTGTCATGTTATAATTCAAAATAAATCTATATGTTTTACAACCATACTACCAAAATCCAAAAACATTTGGATGATCTGGGGGCAATCTCTGGTCAGTACTCACTCGCTGTATTGTCGTCCACTGTGGAAACACCAGCAGTGGGTTGGGCAGGCGCTCCAAAAAACTTCAACAATGCACCTGCATAAGTTTACACAAGCACAGAGATGTAGTTGATAAATTACTTTAATTTACTATCTTTACTCATACAGACAGGGAGCGGCACACCTTTCTGGTGACCAAAAATCAAATTTTATATGCCTAATAGGACTAAATGTCACATTTCTTTGTGAAAGAAAGAAAGATAGATAGATAGATAGATAGATAGATAGATAGATAGATAGATAGAGACTACTAAAGTGGAAAAAAACAGAACATAGCCTTAACAACCTATAGTAAAAGTTAGCAACCTAACTAACTAGTAAACTGACGCATAGGCTATATATATATATATATATCACAACATTACGCTTAGGCTACCTACAGCGCCATTTCATGAAGGGGAAATAAAACTAACTTCCGTGTACTTTACACCTTGCAAGGCTACAGTACAATCCTGTCGATAGGTTAGGCTAGATTCGCTTCAACTCTCTGGCTCTGGCTACATCCTATAGGGTTTTTTTTTTTTTTTCGTCTTTCAGCTTCTTTTGTTTTCTTTTTTCCGCTCCAGATGGATAGCTCCTTTTTTTATGAGGTGATAACAGGCAGCAGTGCATGGTATCTGCATGCCCAATGGTGGGAGCAGCCAACAGCAGGAATCAATTTTGAGAATATTTTGCGAATTATGACAATAAAATGCAAATCGCATTTACATGTGTAATACCATCACGGTTGTATTATTCAATGATATATATTTTTTTATTTAAAAAAAGATTATCGTGGTCTTTTGATGCTCTTGGGTGGCGTGGGGGCCCTGAGCGTAGGGTAGTGGGGGAAAACGCCCGCCTTAAGGAAAATGTGATATTAGGCTACTGTGAAGCAAAACATACACTCAACAAAAATATAAACACAACACCTTTGTTTCTGCTCCGATTTTTCATGAGATGGACTTAAAGATGTAAAATTCATTCCAGATACACAATATTAGCCTACCATTTCTCTCAAACATTGTTCACAAATCAAATGTGTGATAGTGAGCACTTCTGCTTTGCTGAGATAATCCATCCCACCTCACACGTGTGCCACATCAAGATGCTGATCTGACAACATGAGTAGTGCACAAGTGTACCTTATACTGCCCACAATAAAAGGCCACCCTGGAATGTGCAGTTTTTTGCTTTATTGGGGGTCTGGGGACTCAAAACCGGTATCTGGTGTGACCACCATTTGCCTCTTGCATCAGCAAAGCGCTTACCCACACGACGCCACACGTCTGCCATCTGCCCTGAACAATGTAAACCGAGATTCATCCGTGAAGAGAACACCTCTCCAACGTGCCAGACGCCATCGAATGTGAGCATTTGCCCACTCAAGTCTGTTACGGCGACGAGCTGGAGTCAGGTCAAGACCCCGACGAGCATGCAGTTGAGCTTCCCTGAGACGTTTTCTGACAGTTTGTGCAGAAATTGTTTGGTTATGCAAACCAATTGTTTCAGCAGCTGTCTGAGTGGCTGGTCTCAGACGATCTTGGCGGTGAACCTGCTGGATGTGGAGGTCCTGGGCTGGTGTGGTTACACGTGGTCTGCGGTTGTGAGGCCGGTTGGATGTACTGCCATATTCTCTGAAATGCCTTTGGAGACGGCTTATGGTTGAGAAATGAACATTCAATGCACAAGCAACAGATCTGGTTGACATTCCTGCTGTCAGCATGCCAACTGCACGCTCCCTCAATGCTTGTGGCATCTGTGGCATTTTGCTGTGAGACAAAACTGCACATTCCAGAGTGGCCTTTTATTATGGGCAGTATACACACCAACCTACACACACTCCCCAAGAAGGAAACAAACACTCTGAACTAAGAACTAAAAACAACACTCTTGACTGAAAACAACTACCTCTGCATTGCAAATTGCACACACCTGCTGCTATATATTTTAGTATTCTTTTTTTTACCACTATTTATATTACTACTGCTGCTGCTACAATCTTGTGTTGCACTAAAAACAACAAAAACAACACTGTTGGAACACTTATATGTTATGTCTTGTTATATCCTGTATGTTATCTAAGTATAATGCCCTAAGCCTACTAGCACTTTTTTACTTAACATTACCTTATTGTTTAGAACTGTTTTTGTTGTGCATCTGCACTTCATTGTTGTCAACGTCTACGCATGGGACAAGTGTGAAACGTAATTTTGATTCCTTTGTATGTCAAGTACATGTGAAGAAATTGACAAATAAAATTGACTTTGACTTTGATTTAAAAAAAAAGTTTAATTCTTAAAATATAGGCCTAAATGCATTCTTTATAAATAACATATGCTCTGAAACTACATAGGTAGTCATCTATCATATATAACTGTGATATCCTTTCGAAAAATGTTCTCTTAAATACTTGTTTACTAATATCTGAAAAAATTATAGCAATTTCTAAATTGGTAAATCTGTCATCTTTAAATACGTTGCTGATATCAGCTTCTCCACGGAGATTTTTGCATTCCCGTTGTCAACGCAGTGCATAGGAACGGTTAAAACGTATTTTTACTCCCCCTAGTGGTTATTATGGGAAAAAGAGGTGGGGGGCGTTTTCCCCCACTCTACCCTATATCTTGGGCCGGCTCTGACACAAATTAATATCATCTCTTTTCACTGCCTTTATCCTCTTTTATTTTGTAGGTTATATTAAGCAATGGATGCTGGCTGTCAGGGCTGAATGAAGTTAGGTCTGGGGTTAGGTTGCCTCATGAGTCATTTCAGAAATGTATGGTTGTCTGATGAGAGTGCATCAGGCTATTTAATCAATCTGCCGGCCTCTCACCACATGTGGGTGAATGTGTCCTTTTGTGGTGATCATACACATAAACATAAGCCTATCACACATGTCCAGTATTGCAAAGCTTTTAACTTTAAGCCACAAGGAGACTTACTAAATCCTGGTTCAGAAACCATATGATATATCAAATATAAGATGATATATCAAATATAAAATCTCTGGAATAGACAGATGGGTTATTTGGGCTGGACTCAGGAAGAATCAGATGGGATAGCACCAGAGTGACTTTTTTGGGTGGATGTGTCATCAGGCAGAGAGCAAAGGACCCAACCGTGGTGCTTCATGCTGTGAGTAAAATCAATGGAGTAGCCTGCATCTCTGAAGTGATTGCACTGAAGTCCCCACTCTGCTGTAGTCGATAGAAGTCACAATGGCAATTGCAGTCAGCCTCTTTTGATTGAGAGATTCACATGTAGAGGTGGACTCTTAGTGTTTGCACTGGCCAAAGTGAAGGAGAAATATGCCAGCACTCAGAGACAAATTTCGCTGTCGAAAGATCTAGGAGAGAGAGTCCATTAAGGAAGAGGATCAATGCTAGATGACTTGATATTTCTTTTCCTCCACATTTCTGACTTCTCCCGCTTTCATGTAGACTTTTAAGGTGAACTATCCATATCCACAAAATTACCATGTGTCGCAATGAAAATGCATTTATTCACCCGACTGTGTGAGCTGAATTTAAAGTAGATATCATGCCACTTTATATCATGCCTTAATCTAGAGGGTGGTGTTTTTTTTCTGTCTCAGTTTTTAAGATAATTCAATTGTACCTGTCCCCAATTCTCAGTATCTGAACATTGTGTCTTGATGGAGAAGGGTCTGGCTGCAGAACTTGCACTCTCTGCCACTTGCACTCTCTGCCATTGTGTACCCACATCCACTTTGGAATGGAAACACGTCAGCTCCACTCTACGTCAGCTCCACTCCAAGACCCGCCTACTGATTCGCTCGCTTCTGATTGGTGGAGCTACGAAACAAGCGCTAGCGCCAAAATTTGACAGTAGTACGTAGGCTACACACACCTCACCATCTGTGAAGACCAGAGACGAGAAATGGCAACGGAATTATAAGAAATAAGAATAAAGTTCAATAAGAACGTTAAATACATACACTGAATTTGTAATAATGTTAAACGTTTACAACGGACCCTCTCGGATGTAATTGCTTTTGCTTGTGTGACAGTGTAGTCATTGATTGTGACGGTCGGTCTTTTGGGATATAATGTGTTAAAATGTGTTTGAGAGTCTGATCACTAAGTCGGGCCTTTTGTAACTTTCTATAAAAAAAAAACAACAACTTCGAACTAGACGCGTTTACTCCTTAGTCAGCGGTGCGCTCGAATGACAGAGCAAGCCACTGGCAGTGATTAAACGCTCGTTTGGCGCGATGCTGAAGGCTACATTTGTGTGCAGTGGTTCACGGTTAATTTAATTGAGACCTAAACAATATGTCCGGGATAACCTTACTTTACTGATGAAGAATGCACAATAATAGCCTGTGTGAAACGTTATTGCCATGTTAGCGCTACATTCTGAATTACCTGCCAAATGAAAATTTCACGTCCATAAACTGAATTATGTGAAAGATTACATGGCTGAACTTAATGAAAAAAAAACAAGCAGCCTACAGAACTTCCGAGTAACGTTAGGTCAAGTGCATATCATTGGCTTCAGTGTACTTTTCATTGGTATTGTGGACATCACAAAACGTTATTTAACCGTGGAATTGCGCCTAGTGCTTCCAAATCAGCTTCAACTTAGCCTACTTCATAGCCTACATATAGCCCAAAGATAGTATAGATAGTATAGAATAATGGAATAGGCTACAAGTTTATCACAGTAGCCTATTTCACGTTTATTTTCAGGTAGCCTTAGACTCTCACTTGTTTCAGCCTGAAGCAGACCTCATTAACAAATAACAACCAACACATTTGCCTCAGAATATAACGTGTGCCAAATTACCCATAACTGCATGCAGAATGTAGGCTAAATAGTGGCTACCACAGGGTTGTTTTTAGTCCCATCAAAAAAGACAGACTAAAAGCTAACGTTAGCAATGTTCAGGTCACCTTGTAATCCAAAATATACGCGAAGAACGAATCCTTACAGTCTCAGACTGACAGAAACATGCTGTTATAGCCTAGCCTACATCCCAAACAGTTCATTACGTTACATATTTAATTAGATTACCCAACTCCACCGTATGCGTTACTATGCACATAATACCTTTGTTTGACTAGTGAATATTTGAAATGTCCATTTATAAATACAAGTAAATTATGATTAGGCTACCTGTCCAGGCATCTGCTTTCAAATAATTCTCCACTTTTATCCGTTCATCGTTCAATCTCCAATGTAAATCCTTTTCTTACGCAGACAGTTTTGTCACGCTGTAATTCGGATTCATACTGAGGTATTTTAGGTGTCGTCCTCAAAATGTTAGACTTTTTAAAATTATTATAAGCTGCAGATGTGTTAGCCTACTTAGTCCAGAGCAGGCAACATGCGATTCTGAAAGTTGGGATAGGGGGCCGGGACACTTTTCGTTTAAAATGTCGTTTTTGCAGACAACGTTACAGATAGTAACATTTTTGTGTGAACAATAACTCACTGTCTCTTAAAGTCTTGTGTTAATTCATATAGATGGGCGACAATTGTGTTGTAATGTATCTTTGAATAGAATTGGTCATTTGTTTCATTTGTCCCATTGGGTGGGACGTTTGAAACACTAGAGTGGGACAAATGAAACCGTATAAAGTAGGCCTAACCTTGAAAATTATCCCCTTTTTATGTGACTTACAAAGACCCTTTTTAGTTAGGCCTACTAATGGTGCTCAATTTTCAAGCAAGTTCTCGTAATATATAAGTGTAGCCTAGTTATCAAACATTGTTGCATTGGCTGCCATCGTCCTATGATTATTATCTTCATAGGCTATATTTCTAGTTTCATGCTTTGACAAAATATGTGACAAAGATCCTTTTTAGTCAATGCTGCTCAAACTTCAAGCAAGTTCTCATAATATTTAAGGCGCTCTAAGCGATGCTGTTTCACGTCACTTCTTGTTGACGTTCGAAGTATTGTCAAACAAAACGGACGATAGCTCCAGAGAGGGTTCAAGCGTTATAAGTTAGCTTACTCCTCCCCCTCCCTCCCATGCCTCCCAGAAGACTCATGAACCTTGTCGTTTATTGGCTGGAACACTGTTATGTTTCGTGTTTTCGTTTGTTATGCTAGGTTTGCCCACTGTGTTATGTTGCCGTTTGTGGAACCTGGGCTGTCTACAGAGACCGCGTTTTTTTTACAGTGTGTTCAGGGGACAGGCAGCTAGCAGATTGTGAGGAGATGTTTGCTGTATGTAACAACACATGTTTTAGTCCTAAAAACGTGTCACATCGCTTAGAGCACCTTTAAGTAGTTATTAAGAAATCTTCGTTGCAGGCAAATTCACGCTGACCCCGGAATTATTACCGTAAACGAGCTTGGCTGCCGTCGTCCTGTGATTATATCTTCATATTTCAAGTTGCTTTCATGCTTTATTCTGAGAAAAATGTCTATACGTGATCATATTGAAATACTGGAGCAAAATGTGGACTCGGACAATTAGGCCTATGAATACAATTTTTACCCGACCTGCTTTCTTACCCGCATTTTTTTAAGTAGCCTAGTCTATTCTTTTCATTAACTTCGTGGCGTTGTTGGGCTATATAAAACTGACATTAGCCTAGGTTACTGATTTATAGGCATTTATAAGTAGCCTAGGTTAAGCTTATTAAAATTGTAGTTAGTGGGATTGTTGGGGGAAACCGGGCGGCAGGTAATGCAGATGACGTCATAATGCTGGTGGCAGAGAGTGCAAGTTCTGCAGCCAGATTCATTTGATTTTTACAGTTTGAATATGAAACTATTCTGATTACCAAAAAAAACTGTGATCTTTGCCTATAGTTATGGCAAGCATAATGTTGTTCTGCTAATTAAGTGCTAATTAATGGGTTGATGGCTTGATGGGTTTATGTGCATACTGCATTTTCTTAACAAGCATCATCTAGTGGCTATTTACACAAATTCTAATTAGCCTTTTTAATTTATGATAATACTGATTGCTTTTATTACTTTGGAATCAATAACTGATTGAAATTGCACTGGTTCACCTTTCTTTTTTAGGATGGGGTAAACAATGCAGACAGATGACATCATCGGTTGTGGCTAAATTTCTTAGCCGATGACAGTGATGACAGTCTTGCAAAGTACAAAACAGTAGTAGCCTATATATAAAATATCAACAAATTAATTTTGCAAGAATGTTTGTAATTTTGCAGGCATGGTTTTCTAACTGCAAATTCAGTTCTTGATCCGTTTTCAAAGGCCAGGAAAAATTGGAAGTCCAGTGTCAAAGTTGTGAACATTTCCCTGTAGAGAGATGCCACACTCACAAAATGAGATATAGTGCACCAGAGTAAATCGTTGCTGTCATTACTAATTTGCTGGGCTTGGCATTATGTAAACAACATGTAAAAAGTATTCTCTCATTAAGGGCATAATCAGAGATATGGGAAGAGGCCTTGTGTAAACTTATTGAAGCTGACTGCATAACCTGAAGCACTTAAGGCGAGCAAAGCTAGCTTTGTTTGTCATTGTGTTTCAAAAGCCTGCTAAGTCATGAAGACTACGTTCCTACTCTAGCAGAGAAAAAAACATGACGACCCCTTTGAATTAATTTCTCAGAAGACTTAGATGATATGTGGAAACAATTTAGCCTCTGATTTAATAAGAGCTTTCAGTTTGCAAGCAGGAAATGAAGACAAGAAGAAAGGCATACGCCAAATGTTAGATGGATGTTCAGGGTTATGATGCTTAGAATGCAAGAGCTTTCACGTGTGTTCCAGAGTCGTTTTTGTTCACAAATTGGCTCTAAATGGACAGGCAGCCCTTGTCATGAGTCACTGACGTCTTCTTGAATACCAGGCCATGGCAAAATCTTGTGTTCACTATTGACATACACCTAAACAGAAAACAGAAAAATGAAACATCACTGAGGTCATACATAGTCAGTTTTGTTCTGGAATTTGTTACGGTAGCTTTAACACTTACACATAGTTTATAAAATTCCTGTCTGTTCTTTTTCAGTGGCTGCACAACACCTGTTAGATCAACATATACCACAATTGTAATTCTGCATACAATTATAATGAGCCATTGTCTTGAGATGTGCTTGGAGTGCATTTTACTTTACCATTTTGTTCCATCAAAGGAAGGGAACACATCAAGTCCAGAAATCTAGACTCAACCCAGCGGTAGTGTCACTTCTTGGTGTCATCAGAGAATTGGGGAGAACGACCACTCTCAGAATCCTTCCGGGTGGTACTGCAACGAGAGGGCGCTCCCGAGAAAGTGAATTAGCTAAAATGCTAGCATGTTACGAGGAAAGCGGCCCATCCTATGAAAAGCAGATAGGACATGACTTTTTATTTAATTTCTAGTGGAAATCTATACTCAAGTAGCTACTACCCCAACGTACATTAAGAAATTAAGTTGTCAACTGTGACAACAACGAGTTTTAGCCGCCTAGCCCCATAGACCACAATTCATTTTTCACTTGCTCAACAGCAAAACTAGCGGAATTTCAACAGATTGCAGGCAAGTTAATAGAGAGTGGACCGGCTCCCCGTAAACGGGCTCTGGTCTCGCGTTCAATGTGCTCCGGACGCCCCGTGTCTGCCCGTCCGGCCTCATGATCCGCACCCAGGCCGTCCCCGGGACACCCCGTGCCCAACCATCCAGCCTCCTGGTCCTGCTTCCGGCCTGTCTCCTGACCCTTCGTGCCCAATCATCTGGCCTCCTGGTTATCCGCCTGGCCGACCTCCTGACCCTCCGTCCCGCCCCCGGGTCATCATCCTGGCTGTCCATCCGACTCCTGCTGCCTGCCCGTCTGGTCTCCTGGTCCGCGTCCAGGCCGTCCCCCGGATGCCCCGTGCCTGCCCGTCTGGTCTCCTGGTCCGCGTCCAGGCCGTACCCCGGATGTCCCGTGTCTGCTTGTCTGGTCTCCTGGTCCGTGTCCAGGCTCTCATCACTTAGCCAACATCTGTACATGGTTGCACATGCAATATAACTCACATTCTCTGAAATCTGATGGAGACTGTTCTAACTCATCTCCTCTCTGATTTTCCATGCCATTCCACCATGCCGTGAGTCACCACTGCCTTCTACTGCCTGACACTGCACCTCTTGCCTCCTGGGTTCTCCTGGGACCTTCTTCTAACGTGATCCGGCGGCACTCCTGAATGTTCCTCAACCCACTCCACGGTCCATGCCACTGCCTCCCTGCTGAGGGTCACCCCTCCCTTTCACTGCCTGATCCTGCATCTCTGGCTTCCTGGGCAGGCTGCCTTCAGCTTCACAGATGACCCTGACATGATTGATACAGCCTCCAACTGGCCCCTGGCTTGACTACGCCTAATGACATGGGACTATATCCTGGGATTCAAATGGGACTCCTATATTACTTTATACCAAAATTTTCATGTAATGTGTATCTAATGGAATAATAGTGGACTACCCACCATCTGAGAGACTGAAAACCTGCCCTAGGCAGTTGGGCTAGCCCCTTGAGCCGCCCAAGGTTTCTTCCTTTACCATAACAAGTAAAAACAAAAATCGCTGCTAGGGAGTTTTTCCTTGCCCCTGTTGCTCATTGGGCATCTTGTGTTAAGCACTTTGTGACAAAATGTAAAAATGCGCTATATAAATAAAATTGAATTGAATTGAATTGTATTTAAACCCCTGATTCTGTTCAGTCCCTGGTCTGTCATTGTTGTGCTTACCCTGTTCCGTGTCTTCCGTGACCTCGTGTAAATTTACTGTTTGTTAAAATATATCTGTCTTTGTGAAAACCTGCATTGCTTTTGGGTCTATCTTGCTAACTTGTGACAGGTAGCAAATAGCTTTGCTTAGGAAGTATGTAGCGATGCGCTATAAGGTTACCAATGCTCTACCTAAGTGAAGACTTAGGTACCGTTTGGCTTTGGCATTGACTTTGGAGGAGTTAAACTTAGGCTTTTCTTTGAAAGTTGGGTGCTGCTTCTTGTGTGTGGGTATAATAACCCCTCACCCTCTTTTTATGCAAAATAGACAGACAACATGCGTAATTTCGCCTATTTTTTTACATCTGTAAAACTTATGTAATGACAATACAATTCCTTGATAATGACAACACAATTCCTTGATTCCTCTAAAAGGGTGGGCCCATTTGTTCTTTGAAGTATAACAATGAAAGCACATTGTTCTCCCTAGACAACCAAACCAATTTAACAATGACTTGATATGAAAACATCATGCTGAAGGTCACTGCCTGGCACTATTGTACACACAGGTGCTATTTTGTGCAGCCACATCACCTTTTTTCATATTAGCACATCTCAACATAGAAAGCAGCACAAATGAAGAGCTCTTTCAAAATGTTTGCTTCTCCATTTTCATAACTATTAGAAAAGTATGTGTTTTCATTGTACTTCACAGTAAAATCAGTTAATTGTTTTAGCTTGGCTACGACAATTCAGATAACATTAATCCAACTGCAACTGACCTAATTTTACATACAAACCAAATAATCAAAAAAAAGCATTGCAGAGCTTTTTAGAGCTTTTTATCATTCCATAATAACACAAACGGGGTTGTGGTTGGAAGCTGTCAATATAAGAATCATGTTGGTGGTATACTGTGTGACAATTAGCTAAAATATATATTGACAGAATTAAGTCTCTTCTCTGTGCATATTTGATTCTATTAGAGACTAATGACTTTGCACTAGCTGAATCATGTTCCTCTCTGTTGCTTTTCTGCACAGTTATGAAATTAAATTACTTGCATTTCGGTTAGGCATGTAGTTATATGATATGTGTTATCCGAGATGTGTTTTCTTATTGTATATTCTGCTGGAACTTGGTTCCAGTTTGCTGTTGTATAATGGGAGAACGTCTGCAGTAAGTTGACACTGCGGTAGGTTGGTATTTTTCTACACTTGCAAAGGAGATTTGCAGTCGTCATGCCAAAATCCCTCTCACTGTCTGTGCAAGTGGCACTCCAGACAGTAGTCATCCAAGTAGCACTCTAGTCTCCAGCCATCTCGTCGAGTGTCAAGGTCTGGCTATACAAGCACAGCTGTGGGTAAACACCGAAACCACAAGGCAGGAACGAAGCCTTTGCGTCTGTATGATGCATGTGTAACTTTGGGAATAAAGACTCCTCCAGAAGTGTGTGTTTTATCATATTTGTTGGCAGCCTATTATTATCCCTCCAGCTTTTTGAGAGCACCTTATGAGGGCATTCGGATAAAGCAGACACACTGTGTGCACACTACATGCGGTACAGACTATATTCATTGGTTTCAGGAGGTGATGTCTGCAATAGGATCTCCGGCGATCTCAAGGCGAATATTCACCAACTGCGCCACTGCCGCCCACACAAGCCTACAAGCCTACTACTATAATAAGTATTACAGCACAGTTCTGCATCAGGGGGGAAACAAGGTATAAGCACATACGTGAGAACCCTGAACAAAGAGAGTGTAACCTGTGACATGCCTCTTCTGAAACGGACATCCTTCTGGAACTTTTTGTCCTCTGTGCACAGAGCCTATAGAAGACTACCTTGGAGGTGTATGTGCAACTTGGCAGATTTACCCAGACCTATGCTGGGTCGCGTTGTGAGTTATGAGCTGCTGTATCTGTCTGTTGGCATTACAGGTCCCTGGTCTGGTGAGCATGTGCTCACATAAGTATATGTACACATTTAAAGAGGGGCTAAGCAACATTCTGTATTTCTCTCTAGCAAGCTCCCTCTAAAGACCGCTGTATTGCATTGTATTGCACTGCATTCTATTCGAGGCGGTCCGCACTGCTGAACATTGCAAGTGCTGTATATACCGCTATAGGCCACGGTGGCGCATTCTACACCGTTCGTTCGCCGTGTAATGACTCATTTTAGCATCCTAAACAGTATGAAACGGATTAATTAAATGAAAAATGTTGCATAGTAGGCCTTCACATAAATGTGTTGAATATTTCTGGAAATGTTTGAAAATCTCAATAGTGGTATTTTATTGGATTAAATGCATTTCTAATGCTGAGGCCTGGCACATATCAAGCAGTACTCAGGAACCCCACTTGGTGTCACTAGCGCCATTTCACAGAATGGTACTGCAAGTGATCACCTTTTTTACAAATCCAAACTCTCATCTTAGTGCTGGGAAACAGCAATAAGCCTGTGCCAGAATCAAAAGAACACAGGCTGGTCTTCCGGAGTGTTAAAAAAAACTGTTACATATTTATTACATTAACTGTTTATTCATACATAACACAAAAATCTCTGTTGCCTGAACTCCTTGAAAAGATGTAGATTTTGAATTGGTGTTTGAGTTGTGAAGCGTTTCATTGGCATTTGCTGTGAGCTACTCAGGGTATCACGTCTCTTTCCATGTCAGAGTGTCTTGGTTCAGGAATCTGGCCTATACAGTAGGAGATCTCCACTGTTGGTGTCAAAGAGGCTTAGGGATGACTGATGAAAGATTGATCACTGTGCCTTTTGTTGTGCTTGGCATTCTAACTTAATTTGTCAGTGTGCTGCCAGCTCTTCCAAGGACACACTGTCACTCTCTAGGCATGATTTGGCACTTTCATATCATTGTGACGGCACCTGTCCTCCTAATGTCAACAGAGATGAGCAGAACGGCAACGGATTAAGTTATTAAACCTCTCTACTGGAAAGTGAGTCTTTTGACACAAGGACAGCTTGATCTCTAGATTTCCCTCCTAAACAGAGGCAGTCTGTTTGTGTTAATCTCCAGTTGGCAAGTTGCTCCATTGGTGTCTCTGGTCTGTTGTGTATCACATTTTTCTCATTTCAAGTGACGATAGTCCTGTTCTGAGGAATGCTATTCAATTAAGCACAGATTGTTAATCAGTCCGTCTGTCCTTCCAGACATCAAAATACCAAGCCTGATTCAGCTACAAAGAAATGGATGTGCTATTTTCACACTGGATTAAAATGTTAATCGCATTAGATCTACTAATAGTACTACTACTATGGATGTTTGCCCATTTATTGCTATGATAGTGGAAACCAATCAAAAAAGCAGTAGAAACCAATCGATAAACATTTGTAGTGCTTGAGTGTATCTTGGCAGCTTTCATGGCAGTCCTCCAGTTACTGAAGACTGTTGAGAACTTTCTTTTTGTTATAAATGTGTGTTTTTATAAATACCACAAATGGGCATACGTGTTTATATGAACATCTAAAATATAATCTTAGCCTTCAGTTTCTACGACATGATCTCAAGTAGACAAAAGGAAAAGAAAGTACAGGAAAATAGTTGCCTTGCACTTGGTAACCAACTGCAGTTGGTCAGACCAGATGGTTCAGGTGACACTGAAGTGACACACTAGTGAAAGCCAAGCCCTCAAACACAGCAGTTGGACAGACATGTGCGCAAAATAAACTGGCCTAATATTCCTCAGCAACAAAAAATGGCGAACTCTTAAATGTGTTATGAGATTCTGCAGGATTTTAGCACAATTTTATTTTTGTCTCATGTTGTAAGCATCTGTCTTTGATCAGCTTGCTTTTTGCCCCCTGAATATATTCTGAAAAAAACAAAACGGTCTCGAAAGACAACACAGGGGCTCAAACCAACACTCATACAAACATAAACACACCAAACCACGGCCAACCAATTGGCAAGAAGATTGTAGGGGATGCACATTAACTACCACCCCTTCCCCCAACCATGTTGTTGCCCATTGGTTGGTGGTTGTTAGCTTAGATCCCCATGCCCTCAGTGTTTGTTTAAATATTACAGCTGCTGTGTTGCCTTTTGAGAGTATTTTCTGCAGTATTTCCAGTCAGTATTCTAAGTATTTGCTGCAGTATTTTCAGTCCAAAATATAGCATTTTTCAGAATTTTTGTAGAATTTTTCATGGATGCAGGTTTTTTTTGTGTCCAAAATGGATAAGCTGCAGTAATACTAGAATAAACTGCAGGAAAAAAACTGTTTTGATACGCCACTACAATTGTTTCATAACGGAAGGTCTGGACAGGTGTTCAAGTTGAGTTGAGAACCTTTTTTTCCCCTGCTCTAAGACCCGGCTCTTCCAAGGAATGAAGAGATCAGCAACAACGCTTGAGCTCCAAACCCTAAATGCAAAGAGTATCTCATCAGAAACACGAGGCCATAGCATTAGCCGCTAATCCAGTGCTAATAACGAATGATTGATGCAATGCTTATAGAGGTAGCTAATGCGTCTCAAGTGGGAGCTTGCGTTTAAGCCTACAAAACCACTCTCCTGGAAACAAGTGCAGAAAAGCTTTGATGTCTTGTGGGTTTGGCTGCCACTCGCCCACAGTCCTGAGTATCCACTTGGATATTTTTAGCTGAGCAATTCAAACGGCTTCAGTTTGGCACCTTTTGAAGCTGATGAGCAACCCCACCCCCAACCAAATCTGAACGCGCTTTTGTGTTTCTGCACTGTCCATCATTCACAAGAAAAGCACTTTGAATTTGTATTTTTAGGCAGTGCGGCGTTGTGAGGGTGACAAACCTGCTGGAAAAGGTCCACAAAAGGTTTGTATGTTCTCACTGCCAGCCCCTCCCCAGCCCTTACAACAAACACTTTCCACAGTCATCATAAACTTTAAAGCCCTTTTAAAAGATGACACTTCAAAACTGATGGTGTCCGGGACCTTTTGAAGGGAACACTCAATGTGTAAGGGATCGGTTTACAGGCGGAACTGATGGGTCCCTGCCTTCCGCAAGTCTACTCCTCACACCAGAAAAGGAGAAAGAAAGAGAGAGAGAGAAGAGAGAGAAGACGTAGAGAGGGCCAAGTGAAATGTTTTTTGGACTGGGGTGTAGGGTGGGGATAAGGGGGCTGTCACAGATAAAGAGGGTGTTCAGTGCTCAAACTCCACATGGTCAGAGAAAAGAGAGAGAGAGAGAAAGAGGGGGCTGATAAAACTGCACCGTGTCACTGCAGAACTCAATGAGTACAGAATACTGATGAGGCCCTGGTGTGGCAAAACGAAAAAAAAAAAAAGGAGAAGGTGATCTGAATACAGACTGAGTAGCGTGAGTGTGTGTGTGTGTGTGTGTGTGTTTGTGTGTTTGTTTATGTGTGTGAGGGCATGGCGAGGATAGAGTGTGAGAGTGTAAATTTGTGAATGTTTGCATAACTAAGAGACCATAGATAGCATGTTGTTTCCACTTTAAAAGAATCCTTCAGGCAAGATGTGAAATGCATACTAGACAGAGAGAAAAAGAAATCATAGCCAAAAAAAAATCTATCCCCGAGGTCATGGTCAAAATGACCAGGTAGGGGGAATGTGACAGAGATTAAAGATCTTTCTAATACACTCCAAATGAGTGTCTTCAATCTCTCAATCTAAGACATGAAAAGATACAGTTCTCAGTAGCAATAATGATAACTAGTGGCTGTGGTAATAATATACTTTAAAGTCAATGATGTGCTTTAGGGTTACGGCTACCAAGAGCAAGCATGTTTATTGGCCCATATCAAATGAAACCAGATACACACAGCTGGGCATCGCCTCTGCCGATACTGTTTCATTTCCAAATAGTTGACAGCAGCCATTGATCCCTGTGAGTGATCATTATTGTGAGAATGCTGCATAATAAACAGCTTTCAAATGAAAAATTCACCTGTGTGTTTGTGTGTATGAATTGGATTTATGTGTGTGTGTGTGTGTGTGTGTGTGTGTGTGTGTGTGTGTAGTGCACATACAGTATGCAAGAAGCAGTGAAATGCTGACCTTTTCTGAAGGTCACGCTTCGTATGTTATCCCTCCGTGGCCGAGTGCCTGGCTCCGGCCTGCATCTCCTCCTCTGTGGTGCAAGTTGTCACTCACTGTCAAGAGCTCCCATCCCAGAAGGCCACGGGCATCATAATGGATCTCATGCCACGGGAGCTTCCTGCCAGTGAATTTTAACTACCCATTGGCACACAGTGCCAAGAATACTAAACAATTTAGTGAGCACAGCAAAAAATGCACTGTGGGACAAACACGGTGCGCAGTCTGCTCATGAACATTCACAAATGCTGCCTCATAGCTTTTGATGATGGTATACAGTAGGCTTTTGGAGTTGAACTGCCTCCATGGACTGATTAGTGAAAGCCTATCATTTGTTGCCTTGAAGGTCATTAAACTCTGATTAAGGCTAATCACTCAAAGTCAACAAATTAGGTGTCATTACTGGTAAGTTGGCATGGTATTACATGGCTGGCCAGGAGCACTTGGGAGCTGGGATACCTCGGAGCCTGATGAAGGAGGAAACGAGGGCAGGCTAGATCAGAGGAGGACGAGGCGACAAGGGAAAAGGAGGAGAGGAGGGGGAGAATAAGAAGAGAGGAGGAGGCGAGATCTGACCAGGGGAGGATGAAAATGACAACTTGGAGCTGTCAGAGTGAAAAGACGGATGAGACGCTCCTTGGCTCGCTCACTCGCTCCCTCACTCGCTCCGGCCTCCCTGCCCATCCATCATGCCTCGTTCAGAACCAACGCGGAGGAGAAAACACGGGCAACGTGGCGTCCATTTTCTGCCGCATGTCGCACTAACAGACATCAAACGGGATGCAGTAGTGAGCTGGGGTGGGACTTCCACTGAAGTCACACCCCACCCCCAACCTCTTTCTTTGATGCAGTACAAAAACATTTCCTAGAATTTTGAAGCTATCCAGTGAAAAATGAAAATATTGTATTAGACTTGCAAATTCCACCCCCACCCCCTACTTCAATCCTGTCCCCTTCTTCTGCATTTACAGTATAACAGGCCCATCAATATTAATGGTACTATTTGCATTCTCCCTGCCCTAAATGTTTGCCCTGTGTGAAGGAGGGTAGTGCTATCAGGATTAATCATTGATGGGCCAGTAATGTAGACTGTCTGATGTGCCAACAGTTCGAAAAGTTGAGGTGGCGACTTACTGTAACCGTCAGACATAATTACAGACGCCGGTTAAAATTTCATGACTTTCAACCTACACACTCGTCTCCGTGGTACCGAGGCTTTTGCAACGGAAGCAACTTGTACGGCACACTGCTCAAAATGTGTGTTTTCTCCCGCCCCGCTGTGTGGAAGTGTATGCAGGAGAGATGGGACGAATCCATGAGACGCTGTGGAGAGGAGGCACAGCCTCAGGCATGAGGTGTTTCTGATGAATACAGCCTGTGTGTGTGTGTGTGTGTGTGTGTGTGTGTGTATCAGCAGTAGGGGCAGATTGGCTTGATAAGGAACAGTGCCTTGTGGGTGTGTGATTAGCCATCATCAAAAGTCTACCATGCACATAAAAAACGAGTTATTTTGGAGTTAACATAAAAAAGACATAACATTTCCACTTCTTAGAACAAAAGACACCCAATAATGGAGACTTGTGCTGCTGTTGTCCTCCAGTGATCCCCCCCCCTTTTTTTTTGCTGATTTCACTATGTGACTGTTGTGACTGCACTCCAGTCTACACAGTGGCAAGTGAGTGCCGGCTTTGGTCCTCAGGGTATAATTGGCCACTTTGTCACTTGTGGCTTTGCTGTTTAAAGATCTGTCAGACGGCGGTGGTTTGGTGTTCTGAGAGCTGACTTCTTTCACCTCAAGAAAAGCTACAAGTGAGAATGATATGACTAGTCATTTCAGGAATTTGAACCGCACCTATAAAACGTCAGGTACTGTATTGTATTGCAATCGTTTATGTATCAACTGCACTCATGCATTGTAGTAAAGAAGTAGCCTGGGCCCGCCATACCTGTGACGCTACACTCAATTTCGCGAGCAAGTCAGTATGGCCATCGTGCCGATTTAGAGGAATTATTTTTCCCAAATCTGTGGGCACCAATGAGAAACGAGCTTACGCATACGTCATCGGAACAAGTGGTCTTACTGATCCATGCAGATTTTTTGCAAAGAATAGGAAAAAGTGATGACCATTTGAGAAGAGTTGACTGACAAGATAATACAGTATAACTGTGTAGTTATAGTGACTGTGAAGCTGGTGAATTAAAACAGCATGAATTGTTGCCTGTTGTGGCTTTTACTTCAGATCACAAAATATTAGCCTACGTATTGAATCAGAATCAGATAATGATTTTATGGAAGAAAAACAGATGAAAAAATGAATGCATTTGTTTTCTCCCATGTATGAACTTCACAGGGCAAGACATTTTGCACAATCAGTGGTCATCTTGAATTTCCCCTTGGGGATCAATAAAGTATGTATGCATGTATGTATGTATGTATGTATGTATGTATCTATCTATCTATCTATCTATCTATTCTTTAACTCACACACGTATGAAACACAAAGGGAGAACTTACACACATAAAGGTCATGGATCATACAGAGACAAGGTCACTGATGCAGCTTTGCTTTTACTGTAGCACTGGGAGAGGACTTTGATGAATGAAAGTCTGCTTTGCAGAAAGTTGTGGAGAATAAACGATCCATGGTTTAGTAGCCTATGTCTGATTTCATATGCACAGTTTTTCCATTAACATATTTTACACTCAAATTAAGGCCATGCAGTGTCATGTGTCATTTAAAAATACAGACACAAAGGAGTTAAAAACATTGGCAGGAAAAACAGAAAGATCAATGATCATGTAACCTTGTAGCTCTGCTATAGCCTATATTATCTACAATTTTCATGATGTACTGTTTGTTATGTACTGTTAAAAGAGCATTTTGAATGCTTATGTTGGATTTTCATATCTTTTATGTAGGCCTATTTTTGTTTTAAAATTTTAATTTTTATTTCATGTTATTCTATTGGGTAAATTGCTTATGTAACCTTTGAACTTAGGACTGGGGGAGGGAGAGAATTCCAGAGGGGTGGATAGCAGGCGGCTAAAATCTTGTAGTGGATATTTACATAAGTAGTGTCCTTATCTAGAATATAGAAATTAACTCCCAACTGTTAGAAGTTGTCGAACTGATAACTATTGCTTTAGTGACTGCGTAGTTAAACTATTCCTTGAGTTTATTTATTGTGTGAAGAGTGCCTCATGTCGAAACTTAACGTGTGGTCGCCATCTTTGCTAAATGTGCTGTGAGTGAACACTGAGCTAGAAACTGTGGCTATGTACAGTGTTTCTGGTGGACTTTGTTGATGCTAAGTTGCAAGAGAACCGAAGAATTCATCGTTCATCTGGATAAGGTGTAAGAAGAAGATAACACTGCTCTCTATGACTGATATTACCCACGTGAGATTTCTCGTCCATCCACCGCTCATCTGAACTTCCCAAGGTATTTGAGATAACATTTTTGCTCATTGAGTGAAGCGACCATTTAGGTTTTGGTCACAATGAACGCCAAGTTCCACCTTGCGGTTTCTGCCGAGAAAATGCAGTCTAGTTAGGTGGCTTGCCATAGTATGGCAAGCCATCTATTGTTCTTCGGTATTATTATTAGTTTGCATGGTGACATGCAAACTATTGTTATCCTGTTCTTCTTATTATTTTTATAGATTAAGTCTATGGGATCTTTGACACTTAATACAGCCTGAACCGCTGAACCTATCAACTTACTTCGAACTGTATTGTGTAGCCACCACTCGTGTGATGTGTGCAATGTATTTTTGAACATTTACTTACTTTTACTTTTTAAGTTATTTAACTTTAAAAACCTTAGTCTAGCTACAACTCTTTCTGGGCTGGGCTGAACTATTAAGTTTCCAAGAGCAGTGGTTGCTGAGTGGGTAGAGGAACTGGTTTGAGATCACAAGGTTGTGGGTTCGAATGTCACTAAACCTGGTATGATGGAGGGGTCCTAAATTTCTCTTGGCTGCCTTTTGCATGGTGTTCTCTTCACTGATGTGTGAGTGTTTGTGAAACTGACAATAAACAGACAACTTAACTCTTGTGTTGACTTGAGTTTTACCACTGTGACTGTCTATTTTCAGCATTCAGCTAAACCAGCCTCTCCAGCTAATTGCCTTAATTTATGGCAGGTGCCTATACTGAAGAGAACTACCTTAATGTTAACAATGTGTCGATTCAACTGGTTGGCTCATTAACATGTGTGTTTCACCTGGGCTACTTGTGGCTTTGTCTAAGTATGCCCTTGAATAAGACAATTAACCATAGGTTGCTGAAAGGAAACTATTGACTATTAAATACTGCAACTGCACTCGTGTGGTGTGTGCTATGCAAGATTGTTTTATTTTAGTTTTAAAATTATAACAATTTAACATCTACACCAACCCCGCCTACAGTACAACCCCCAACCCTTACTGTGGGAATCCATACTTGTGACTCGACTTTTTTTGTTCCTCTTTGTGTCTAGCTTCATCAGTGTTCAGTCTATCATCAGTCTATTCAAAGGAATGGTTCAACTTAGGGTTAACAAGGCATTTAACTCTTGTGGGTTTGAATCTTGCTTAACCTGGTACTATTGAGGTGTCCTTAATTTCTCGACTTCCCTTTCTATGGTGTGAGAGTGTTTGTGAAACTGACAATAAACAGACAACTTAACTCTTGTGTTGAAGAGTCAGCAAAACCAGCCTCTCCAGCTAATTGTCTTAATTTACGACAGGTGCCTCGTTAAAATGTGTGGTTCACCTGGGCTAATTGG
>JAGFZM010000003.1:588639-603777 GCA_017657215.1 Limnothrissa miodon | reverse complement strand
GGGGGGGGGGGGGGGACAACCCTTGGATGGGAGGGGACATGTCCCCTGCGTCCCCCCTGGGATTTTCGCCCATGGTTATAGGGTTGCTGCATGGAAAGTAGGTTGTCTGGTAACAAAACTGTTAAGATTTAGTCATCGTACATTGAATACATTACATATACCTAAGAGGGGTAAAAAGGATACTTTTGTAGTATTGTAATTTTATTTTTATTTAACAAAGTAAAGCATTTTTATACCACTCATCACTACCATCACCACTTATCACTACCATTTTAAAGTTTGGGGTCACCCAGACAATTTTATGTTTTCCATGAAAGGTTACACTTGAGTTGGGAAATGAATAGAAATGCACTGATTGTGCTGGCCACTCCATTACAGATAGAATACCAGCTGCCTGATTTTTCTCAAAATAGTTCTTGCACAATTTGGAGGTGTGTTTTGGGTCATTGTCCTGTTGTAGGATCAAATTGGCTCAAATCAAGTGCTGCCCACAGGGTATGGCATGGCATTGCAAAATGGAGGGATAGCCTTCTTTATTCAAAACCCATTCCAACCCTTTTTAGTTGTTCTGCGTCTCACAATTGTTCTTCTGTGTGATCCAAACACCTCAAACTTTGATTAGTCCATAACACTTTTTTCCAATCTTCCTCTGTCCAATATTTGTTATTTTACCCATTTTAATCTTTGGTGTTTATTGGCCAGTCTCAGATATGGCTTTTTCTTTGCCACTCTACTCTGAAGGCCAGCATCCCGGAAGCACCTCTTTACTGTAGATGTTGACAGTGGCATTTTGTGTTTTACTATTAAATGAAGCTGCCAATTGAAGCCCTGTTAGGCATCTATTTCTTTCTTTCTCTCTCTAATGTTCTGACTCTAATGTTCTTACCTTCTTGCAGAGTTTGCCTCCCACTTGTCTTTCTACTCTTTAAAGTTATCTTCATTGAAAAACAACTGTGGACATTTTGAAGTGCCCCAAAACTTTTGAACGGTAGTGTATTTTTGAGGGAAAATATTCTTTGATTTCATTCCTTACTGTGCGTTCACACCAAAAGCGACCAAAGCTGCAAAATCACTTTTGTCGCTCACAAATGGTCGCTGCAATAAATAGTTGTGTTCGCTTTTGTCTGCCAAGTTGCTCATGACGTTAGGGATTCGAACGTTCGATTTTGCTAACCCAGTACAGTACAAAAACGCATGGTTGAACACCGGCTATAGGAGGGCTTCGCTTGTAACTAGTGTTTCAGTAGCAAATTGTCCTGTTGAAGAGGTTCTCGACGAAATTGAAAACCAATAACAAAATCACGTCAAGTGTTAAAGGAATGGGTTTTCCTAAATGGCATTTAGTGATCTGCAAATCGTAATGTGCACTCATTGTACTTTGACTATAAAACAAAAAGCATTGCAAGTGCAGGGAAAGGGATTTTGATTGGGCTACTATGTTCGGTGCCACATAGGCTACAGTTCATAGACTTTTGTGGCAATCTTGAAAAGTGTTGGGTCATACAATACCGGCTGAACAAAAGTGCAGTAGGAAGGACTGAGAACCAAACAAGCAAAGAGCGTCTACATTCCGATTAGCCGCCAGTGTTTTGCAGCCGAAACGTGTCAGAGCTAATTTGCATAAAGTTAAGCTGTCTTTAACTCTTTTTTTGTCACTCTAGTTGCTCAACTTTTGCAATTGGTCGCTTATTGTCCATACAAAGTCAGTTACTTTCGGCGATTTTGCAGCTTTGGTCGCTTGGTGTGAACGCACAGTTATAAGGATAATTTCAGGGTATTCAAGGGGTGTGTATTTAAAAGGCTCTATAATAGGTTAAAAGTTAAAATCGTTTAGATTACTACATGCAACAGTACAACATAAAATACAGTACAAAATACAGTACAATACAAGTACAAAATAAACTCATTTTACTTATTTTAAGGGCATGAACGTGATTCTGTTATCTTTCACATACTAACTTGTCGGTCTTTAAACTCCTTGGCGTCAGTCAAGTGTTGCCAAGTTTGAAGTGTTGCCTCACTAATTTTGGAATTGTTTGTAACACTGACGACAAACAGGTCTCGACTTATCAGTAGTTTTGCCCTCACTGTCAGCAAGGTAAGCAAAGTACCTCCAGATCTCACCCCTTGCGTCATCTTTGTCAACCAGTCGTGGACCGGCGGCCAGTGTATCACTCGCACATGTATCCATCCCTGTAGTGTTTGTCAAATGACAGCTGCAGCAGTAGCTTCCTTGCTGCATGCATAAAGAGAAAAAACACAGACGTCCATAGGGAGGCACTGGAAGCGTGCGTTGCACACACCCACATGAAATTTGTCTCTTACAAATCTGGAACACTGAAATTTTGTAAGTATCTGAAATATTGAAATATTGAAAGTATCAATACTAATAAATTTAAGAATCGTGACATTTTTAATTTCCCAGAAACGTGATGCTTTTGAAGTATTGGTGCACTGTGCAACACTAATTAGGGGTAAAAAGAACATGCAATGCCTTTGTTTTGATATGCTGATACATGTCGGAAAAAGCATGGTGGCGACAGAGAATGCGAAGAGCAAAATGAAAGAAAAAGAATGGTGCGACGTGGTCTGGAACTGGTTTGTTTTTCGCCGTCAGATAGCCTACTCGACAAAGCATATTTTTTTGTTGAACATGCAAGGGGACCATCGTTGCAAAGGGAGGAAGAAACACTACAAACGTACAGTATTTCATCATTTGAAGCAGAAGCACTTATTGGAGTACAACAAAGCTGTAAAGGGTGCGAGGGTGCAAAGCTGCTAGGGTCGTCAAACACGTTAATTGAGCGTTTACACAACCTCACTTCAATCGCAATGGATTGTTGGTGAATAACGAATTTTTCTGCAAAATAAAGCTATATAACGACAGGTTAGTGATAAACTGCTCTTCTTCAACGTAGAGCAAAATGGTCAGTTATATTACCTGTTTATGCAACACATTGTGAGTTTACTTTAACTTTTTTCAGGTTACATCCCGTGGTTAATGGCCGATGGGCGTGCCCTCTTCACTAGACTGAAATGTCAGGAAAATGACTTCCTTTTTGCTCCTTGTAGCATATGCCTTTCATCAAAACCAAAAATCCAAATACCGTATTGGCCTGAATATAAGACAATTGTTTTGTTCTAAAAATAGCTCTTAAAATTGGGGGGTCGTCTTATATTCGCGGACTAGATAAAATAGTGGATTTTAGAATTATGGTAGTGAACGCGACCTCAAGCAGCCAGACAATATGGGGTCATTGGATGCAATGAAATGTGTTGCAGTTAGTTTTAAACAGATTTTGCGATTGACTGCGATTGATTGATTTAACTACATATTTTTTTGAGATTAATAGTTATTACAATTTTAATCTTTTGACAGCCCTAGTAAGCGGCCGCTACAACTAGCATGAGAGTTGTACAATATTTTGTTTTGCTATAGTCATATCGTCAGTTATATCAATATCACAATATTTTCAAATATATCGTGATTAGGGATGTAAATAAATGAAAATATCTTTAACCGGTTAGAACGCCTCATTAACCGGTTAAAAACCGGTATTTGTTGCCCTAGTTATGGCAGCGTCAAAATACAATTTTACACCCGTCAAAATACAATTTTATACCTGTCAAAATACAATTTTAACACAGGTTTATTTTTTCTTGAATATTCACTGCACTGCTCCATCTAATATAGCTAGTTCAATTGATCTCTAAAGAATACTCTGGGTGCTTTTGTAAATTCAATCTGCCACTCCGAAAATGTGATGCCACTCTGCAGTTCAAAAAATTAAAAAAAAATTTTGTAAATAAACGAAAATTTTGACAGATCAAACTGACTAATTTTTACCAGTTATAGGTAATTTTAACGATTATGTTTTTTTTACTTTTAACCGGTTAAAAACCATCACGACCCTAATCGTGATAAATATTTTAGCCCATATTGCTCTGCCCTAGGGCAAGAAATTTGAAGCTGTCATATTTCATATGTGGAAAGAAGCTTTTTCAAGGAGCAAAGATTCTTCTAATAGAAACCAATGGGACAAAATGGCAAAAACACGACAGGAACTGTATTTCGTTACGATACTTGGAACATTAATAAACACCAATAACGGTGTTTATCGGTGAGTTGCATGTATTTTAAAATTAATCTTAAGGGTTTTTTATGGACAGAAAATTTGCGCAACGCTTGTCATTTTTAAGCAGGCAGAGGCGATTGAATATTTCCCAAATAGCCAAGGCGGCAGCAATCATCAAAATATTGGTGTCAACTACTTTATTGCATTTTAGACCACCCATGAAAGAGGCTAAAAGTGTAAAATACCGAACTATAGGCAAGGATGGCTCTAAAGGTGAACCTACACATTGTTCAGTCGGAAAACAAGCTGCATGCTGATGCCTCCCCTGGGTTTCCTGAGGGTTTAATAGGCCCTCCCTCTACGGTGAAAGTGAATAGTCACCCTTGTACAGCTATTTTGGATAGCAGGTCACAAGTTACCATAATTTGTAGAAAATTGTATGAGAGGCACTTACCAGATATAACCATCAAACAAGTGTCAGACTTAGCCATTTGGGGCCTTGGTGATTCAAGCTATCCATACCTTGGATATGTTGTAGTCAACTTGCAGTTCCCTAAAGAGCTGGTTGGGAAGCCGGAGACTTTGTCTGTGCTAGCACTGATTTGCCCTGGGCCAAACACTCCTGACCAGATCCCAGTGATATTGGTCACCAACGCTAGTTTTTTTAATAGGCTTGCTGCTCTGTGTGGTCACCAGCAAAGTGAAACGTTGGCTCATGCTCTCAATGTTAAAGCGACACTAAAGACTTTTTAAAATCTTAAAATAATATTTTCAAAATCGTTTCTGTGGTCCATCAACTCGTAACAAGGTGAGCGATACTTGCTGCATTTGCTCTGCGGCCCAGCGATCTGCTGTTCAAGTAAAACTACAATTGACTTGCCTTATGGGATGCGTCCGTTCCCATCTATGGAGGGTGCGATTTTCAAAACTCCTTGGTACCACTTTAACAGTTGTGGATCTAAGAAAACTGACTCTAATAGTGTTAATGAAGTGGACCCAGGAGGAACAGTTGGGTTAGTGAAATGGATGGGTCCAGGTCAGTTCACCATTCTGCCACCAGTGTGTTTTCGGTGTGCAGTGTCATGGATTTTCACTAACCGGAGACTAAGGGCTTTGTTGTAGTAGAGGCTAGTGATGCTCTGCCATTGCCTCATGGTGTGATGTTCCAACCTGTAGTCGCTCCAGATCACGTCATTGATCGTAATTGTTTTTCATTGCTACTACATAACGAGACAAAGAAAGGTTGCTATTCCCAAAGGCACACCCTTAGGGAAGGTACAGAAGGCTGATTTGGTGAGTTCTCCTGCTATGAGCGAGTCACCAGGTGAGATGGACCCTAACTTAATTAACTTTGGTGATTCACCCATTCCTACTGCATGGAAAGAGAGGCTTAAAAGAAAACTCTGTTGTAGGCGTAATGTGTTCTCCCTTTATGAGTGGGAGGTTTGGTTTAGCCAAGGGAGTGGAACACAACATCCATCTGTCCGACCCCAGACCTTTTTGGGAGAGGTCCAGGTGTTTGGTGCCTGCAGAGATAGAGGATGTTAGGAATCACCTTCAAGATCTGCTAGCTGTGTGAGTTATTAGAAAGCCCCTTAATAGTAAAACTATTCCTGGTCAGTACACTACTCTGCAAATCAATGATGCCTTGGATTGGCTTGCTGGCAGCTGCTGTTTTTCTGTCTTAGATCCGCGTAGTGGATACTATCAAATAGTCATGGCAGAGGCCGATAAAGAAAAAACTGCATTTATTTGCCCCTCCAACTTTTATCAGTGGGAGAAGCTGCTCATGGGAGCTCCTGCGATGTTCCAGCGTCCAGTCCACTGACTTAAAGTCCTTTTGATCCTTTTTTGACTTCTATGGTTACTACCACAGATTTGTGGCCAATTATTCTCCAATAACCTGTGTGTTTTGCTAAAAGAACTCAGGAGCGTCCCAATTCATTTCGATTGTCATGCCCAGTCACGGCATGGGGCGCTACCCTTGTTTAATACGTAGGAAAATGTGGTAAATGTTATAGAAATAAAAACATGCATGTATATATTTTTATATAATATATTTAATATTGCCAAAAAATAGCATCCTTGCATTCTTTGCTCTTGATTGGCTGAAAAAATACTTTACCACTCCCACCAAGTCGTTCACATTAAGCTACCATCCACTTACCAACCCCATTCCCATCAACCCCTCTGATCACCCCATAATTGAGCATCACTTTGATCCTATCCTGATAAGGTCTGGCCTGTTTATTTCATTTGATGTTGGTTTTGAGTTTGCCTTTAGCCATGTCTATTTCTCTTTCCCTACATGGGTTGGATATCACAAAAATCATGAAACCTTAGTAATGCTGTGACGCCTCTGTGAAGAACCCTCTGCTTTTTCTGCAGTATATGTATGTGTAGCTTAGCAGGGTGCATCCAGAGTTCAAGCCTGACAGAGACACACCCAGTTGCTAAGCAGGGTGGTTCTGAAAAGAGCCATGCTCTAACTGCCCCTCCCTCTCCCGCTCCAAGACACAGCCACAGACGTTCATTGCATGAGTGCAAAGCTGAAAAGCTGCTGTGATGAGCTAAATTATGCAGCTGTTTGCAAGATCCCTCTTTGCATTGTTACCAACTAAGGACACCAAGGCAGGTCAAACAACTGTTAGTGTTCAGGGGGATAATAATGAATATGCAGAACATGGCAATGCAGTCCTCTCCTTTCTATGGCTTGTATAAGGGCATGGTGCTGTACAAGAGTGTTTCAAAGTGCTGTTTCCTTGTCCTGAGTATTGTTATTAAAGTACATCTAGCTGTCAATGATACCTCTGTACTTTGCTTATTCTAAAGCCCTGGACATACAGGCAGTTTGTATATGGGTGAAATCTAGTCTTAAACAAAATTTAAAAATCTCTGTTAGAAAAAAAGTTTACAACTTAGGTCAAGGCTTCATTTGTGTATGGCATCCAAAGTGTCATCCACAGTGATGCAGTCCACATCCATTATTGGCATAATATTGAGTGTGTCCGATGCGGTGTTGCTGATAGATGCCACAGGTTTAACTGCATCACCCACAGCTACAGACAATGTGCAGTCAAGCTAATTATGCGTCATGTGATCTGGAAAACAGCACTTGTCGAGATGTGAGCGTGTAATTTGGTGAAAAACTATGGAGCCTTCCGACATAAAGTGACAGACCTATCTGCAAACACTGTGTCTTTCTCTCTTGCGTGGACCACAGTTGCCTAGTTTATAAGATTTCATGCTGCGTTAGCTTAATTTATCAGCTTAATTTTCACTATGACTGATAGCCACAAGTATAAACGGGCTAATGTTACCCAGTGTGCCTTCAACCTTAGCATACTAAACAGTGCAGAATATGATTTCATGATCGTGTAGGATAAAAAATTGTAGTTAATGTAATATTCTGTATTGAAGCTATATTGATTGCTTCACATGTCTCAAACCAGTGACCAACCCTGTTGAGCACCCCATTGTCTAATCAAGTCCACAACCGTGTGACCATTGTTTCTGTCGCCAATGCAATACACATCATGTCAGCCGACAATTAATCACTGTAGCTTCCTGAGACAACATTGTTGATGCTAAGGCAATTCACATTGTGAATGATGCTTAAATACTGTCGTAAAATGTGACTCGGGAGGCCAGTGTGCGACCAATTTGGTCGCATATGCGACCGAAATTTTTAAAAGTGCGACTGAAAAAAAATTGCGGTCGCACTGGTGCATCTGACGTTGCTCAGGCGAAAACATGAATTTATTTCGCAAGTGCATCATCTCTCTGTGTTATCCTCCTGGTTATCCTGATTGTATCGTGGTCTAAACCAATAAGAGACAGAGTTTGGGCGGGTCCTTGCCTCTGATTGGCTGTGGTGCTTTTCACTGCTCCAAGCACTGAGCTATAATAGCTCAGTGGCTCTAAGTTGTTGTCAGCTTAAAAAATGCGCGCGACCTGAGCAGTGAGCAGAGAACTGAAACAATTTAAAGAAAATAAAGGCGACAAATACGTGAAAATAATGATCAAGATCAATGGCCATGCCTCCCTCCCTCTAAATACGTTTTGCACAGTGTGCAATTATGATTTTGATGTTAGCCATCATGGAGCAACAGGAATGCTTTCATTTCTATACATAGGCCAGGGGTCTTCAACCGGGGGTCCGCGAAAATATTTCGTCTGAGGCATTTTTTTTCTCTTCCAAAAAATAAAATTTGTCATAGTTAACATAATGTTCAAAAGAAAATTGCTTCATATTCGTTTTTAAATAACACATTGTAGGCTACCCATGAATCATGCATGTGATCATGTGATCCCTGTGTAACATTTTGCTAACCTATGCCAAAACACATTAGCATTCAGAAATGTACAAATACAGGTCACCACTTCAGCCTGAGCCTGATGTGACACTGCCTCGCAAATTCCGTCCGTCCTAGAATAGAGAAGCTCTGTTCCACTCAACAGGTTCAGTGCTCTCACTAGGACCTGGTAGCTGATCAGTTATCTTTAATTTTTCGTCCCACTAGGCCTATAAAAAAATGTGACCCTTGTGATCTTTTTTTTATTTGAGTTGGATCATCGCGATTAAAGAACACTTCCCCCCGTGCGTTTTAGTTAAATAGCTTCGTATTCAGCAAACTCGTTCTTTTCATTCCGGGAGATAAATTACGTTTGATTCGTCTGTTCAGTGTCGGGACTGATGGACCCTGAACTTTGCGGGGTATTTGTTCTGTGTGATGTTTTGCTTTGTTGTTGTTTTTTTATGAGAGTCTGCGGTCTTTGCGCTTCAAGGCGTTCTGCGCGAATTCATTCATCCAACGTTCCATCACAATAAAACGATAATCTCATGTTGTGTTTCCTTCTGAAAGACAAAGTTATTTTACACAAGAGGAAGAGGTTTTCTGTCTTTATCAGTTTGAGCTAATTAAGCTTTGCCTGAATTTAGCTGAATATATCCAGCTAGTTAACCCTTGTGACATTCATTCTGTTATAGGGCGAATTTATGCAACTATGTAAAGAAACGAGTTTAGAATGTGTGCGTTCGTGTGTGTGCGTGCATGCATGTAGGCACTCGACTGACGGTCCAAATGACGGCAGGATTTGAGGTGGGCCAGGTGTGTATGGAGTAAGATAGCTGTCAAAAAGTTTCTTTTCTCAACAAGTAATGCCTGTGAATGGGGTGATGACGTATTTTGACAGTTGAGTAACGTGTGCAAAGTGGTATCCATAATATTGAGAGGCGTATTGAAATTTTGATTTTGTACTTGTAATTTTTGAGTTTTTAATTTTTTTCCATCCGTATTCTGGTGGATAACATACACACACTTTATTTTCTGCATGACTGAACTCATTTGAGAAGTCACAAATGTTTATTTTATGCACAACTAAATACTAAAATATTTTGGCAGCTATCTTACCCCACAGGTGTGGGGGTCCGTGCTCAGTCGCTCTCACAGCCAAGGGGTCCTTGAGTTGAAAAAGGTTGAAGACCCCTGACATAGGCCATTGTTTTTTCTAAATTAGAACATCATGTGCGCCAATAAGCTGCAGTAATTATTCATAAATGACAGTGTTTCCAGCACACTAGGCTACTGCAAAATAGCCTCTTTCATTGATATAATATTAAGGTTATAGGCTATTTTAGGTTAGGCCCAAGTGTATATATATATATTTTTTTTACTACAAAGGAGAGTGTTTGTCAAATGGAAAACTTCAGTGATTATCTTCTCAGAAAGGAGAGCTGTGCTGTCTCAGGTATAAAATACTACTTTGTGTTTCTTTGATTTCTATTCATGACACTTGAGTCACTTGGTGAGAATTACTTTATATTTCGTATATAGATTACAGAGTTTTTTTTTTTTTTTTTGGGTGTGCCTCGTGATTTCAATGAAAAAGTGTGCCTTGGCTCAAAAAAGGTTGAAAAACACTGCAGTAAAGAACATAAGTCAGTGCACTGTATATATACTGTCGGGAGTGCGGTCAGACTATGGGTGGGAAAAGTGCATTCGTTGAAGGGTCGACAACGTTTCGTTATATGAAAGGAGGGATAAAAAGATGACCTTTTGTTGTTAAAGGCGACATAATAAAAAATTGGGTGCACCTAAATTTTGTGCTGGTGCACCTAAAAAAAAAAGTTAGGCGCACCAGTGCAACCAACACAAAAAGTTAGTCTGGAGCCCTGGTTCTCACCATTGTTCACAGCATCTTGACCGTCTCTGTCAGCACGGTTTATGTTTATGGAACACAGCAACGTAATTTTTATTTTCTACAATTGAATAGAATGTAGAAAGGAAAGCATTAACCCTCTCCCACATAATAAAGTCACAGGTGAAGACATTTTCCACACATACTGTAAACACCACAAAGGCAGATAATGATGTATGCAGTAGTGTTGTCACGATACCAAAATTATTGTTTTGATACCGATACCAAGTCAAGCATTGCGATTTTGATACTTTTTCGATACTTTTCCTGAAAAGGGAGAAACACTCCCAAATATCATTGATGTGCTTTATTTTAAAACTGGGGCAACATTCTAATCATAACACACTAATAAACAAACATAGTAGTACCTCCAGATCTCACCCCTCGCGTCATCATTGTCAACCAGTTGTGGACCGGCGGCCACTGTATCACTCGCACATGTAGCCATCCCTAGTGTTTGTCAGATGACAGCAGTTAGGGGTGTAAATCGGAGCCTTCCTGACGATTCGATACAATATTGATTTCTTAAGCCAACGATTCAATTATTTCCGATTATTCAGAATTCCCCATGATACGATCTTTTTACATTAAATCTATTAAGTTTCAAATAAATCAACAAAAATCAGAAATGATTTACCTTTTATTGAAAATATAGAACAGTTACTGTATCTAGGACTACAGTCAGTAAAGTAAAGTGCAATCAGTGCATACTAGCAGGTCTAGTATGGCCAAAAGAGACAAACAAAAAAAGACAAAACAAAGACTCTACAGTCTAGTCTACAGCTCAAGTACATCAACATCAATTACATTTAGAAAATGTATTATTAAGAGGTAACTGGAGACTGGAGAATGTATAGCTTCACTATCTACTGACTGCTCCTCCATCCTGCTTGATTATCAGACTCAACTATTGCTGCTAAATGACGTAGAAGACAACTATGAGGACAGCGCCACCCGCAGATTAGGAGTAGGTAGTATACAAGCGGATGCTGAAAATAGACAGGCGAACAACAGGTGGCAAAATAAATGCATGAATCGATATTCTTGTGGGCGCATCGATGCATTGAATCGTCGGCTGCATAATTGATGCATTGATACAAATCGATTAATATTTACACCCCTAGCTGCAGTTGCGTGCGTGAAGAGAAAAAACACAGACGTCCATAGGGAGGCACTGGAAGCCTGCGTTGCACACACCAACATGAAATACGTCTCTTATAAATCTGGAACACGGAAATTCTGAAAACTATCAATACTAATAAATTTAGGAATCGTGACATTTTTAATTTCCAAGAATCGCAATGTTTTTGAAGTATCGGTGCACCGTGCAACACTAATATGCAGTGATAACTATATCTAAACTTACTAAATATATCTTTCACTCTTCTATAGACTGCAAAAGATCTTGCATGCTTTTTACGGTCTAGATATCTTGTAGAGGACATTGATAAATGAAAGCACAGCACACTACACTGCCACAGCACTACTGGTCTAGAAAAAAGTTTTGGGATTCTGGAGAGAAAGGGGCCATGGTTTTAGCAAATCTGATACTGCATAATATGCAGTTTACTTCTAATGGAGTTGAACATCATTAGAACAGCAACACCAATAAGGTCACTGCACCAAAATTACCACCTTGGGTGTGTCCCAATTCAGGGATGAGTTCTTCAAAGTATACGTTCTACAAAGTACTGACCTTCTGGGGCCGCAAGTATTAGTACTTCTCTGACCAACGGTTTTATGAAGTGGGACAGTACTAGCCTTCCACCGATCCAAAATGTGTCACAATTCATCCTGCCGTGAGCAGAGCCGTGAGGTTCTGCGTTGCTTAGCAACGGCAAACACGTGTGGAAAGACGGCTCTTTTTAACTCTACACATCGCGAAATAGCTCAAAGAATCAATCGTTTAAAAGATCGATAAAAAAAAAAAAAAAATTAGTTATGTTAATCAGTTTACTTTAATCTGTTTAATTTACGCCAGATTTCATTTAATGTTATTGTAAATACGTTAATAATCATCAATTAAATCATGGATTCAATAAAGATATTATCCTGTCGTTTTTATATATACTTGTTAACTGATGAAACGCAAGAAGATGAACAACTCCGCTGGAGAATAATCTTTTTTTAAATTGTGTCCTGAACGTCACCGTCGCGCAATGAATCTTGGGATAGGTAGTACACGAAGGATACATCATTGGATCCTCCGCAGCGGGGGAAAAGAAGTGCGGGTTTGTCGGCCGAATTCGAAGTATCCTTCGAAATGGGACAGTACTAGTCGCGCTACGCTGACGCATGTGGCCCACGAATCTGGCCTTAGAAGCATGCAGCCCCTGGAATGGGACACAGCCCTTGTCTTTTGGGAACATTGTGGAAAATATCAGTTTACCTTTTTAAATGGAAACTTGAATTCCCCTTTAAAACATTTAGCGTAAAAAGGGGGGGAAAGGAAAGAGAGAGAGGTCATTGTGTCGTCTTCTCCCCTTTTTGTCTCCTGGGATGTGGGAGAACATGATTCTGCACTTTCCCTGTGTCACAACAAGAGTCAGTCACAAATCATGATGGGAACCCCCAAAATGTGACGGTTTGCTTCAGATGAATATTCAGTGGTGTGTGTGTGTGTGTGTGTGTGTGTGTGCTGTCACTGCATGTGACTGGTCATGGGCCACAGGCGAAAGGCGACCCCCTAACCCCCCCCTTATTCAGCACCCTGTATGCAGTACCACGGCTTATCTTGCTAAACATTCCCAGCTTTCAGAGCCCCCCCGTCACTGGAGAACACAGGCTAAATTAGCCCACTGTCTACAAAAGCACTGGGGGTTGTTTATGCCATGGCCTTGTGCCCACTGAAACTAGGTTGCTTCATGCCCACCTTGATTTGGAATGGCTGGGTTGTTTAAAGGTTTAAAAAATACATAGAATAGAAAACTGTCCTTGCTTTAGCTTTGATGAATGAGGTTGTGCATGACAGAAGATCTAGCATGAATGTGACACATTGTTGTGTCCTCCTACATATGAAAATCCTAAAAATAACCTGTAAAACATGAGTGTATTGGAACAAAGCCTGCATGTGATGTCAAATACTACAAAGCAATAGTTCAACTGTGGGTGCCAGAGAGAGGGCCATTTAGCCAAAGAAAATAATTTCAATCCGCAGGTTCAATTGAAGGTTAAATGAATTCCTTTTTAACATCAGAGAACAAGGTATAGTATTCCATTCATACGCTCTGTCCCCTGTAATCATTATACTTATACTTCCTGAATCTTGGAGGATAACTCTTTGTCATTTCATTTTTTTTTCTTTGAAGGACCTTATGCACCATCTATGCTTAAAGTAAATATTGACTTGTTTGTGCTTCTGGTTATTTTCATTCTTGTCGCAATTCATTATTGCCTACTCATTGCTTTGCCGGGCTAAGCCACGTTCTGTTTTTCTCTCTCACGAGCTCCCTCTAAAGACCGCTGTATTGCATTGTATTGCACTGCATTGTATTGGAGGCGGTATTGCAAGTGCTGTATCTACCGCTATAGGCCACGGTGGCGCATTCTACACCGTCCGTTCGCCGTGTAATGACTCATTTTAGCATCCTAAACAGTATGAAACGGATTAATTAAATGAAAAATGTTGCTTAGTGGGCCTTTAAACTTTTGAATGGCCCTTGAGATGACAGTTTACACATGTACCACTGCAAGCTGTCATCACACATTCCTGCTGCAAGCACTGGATTACTACAAGATAGGGCAATATTCTGATTCTTGTGAATATACTTTAAGCATAACAATCTGCCAAATGGGTTTAGTCAATTTATTATCTTTGTGACAATTCATGTTTTGATGAGAACTAATTAAGTATGATGACTAATGTATTAGCAAATGAACATTATCAACATTACACAGCATGTGCCCCCTCTAACCCTTACAGATGGGAGTGTCAAAGGCAAGGCAGCAAAAGTATTTAATGCTTTCGCGTTTTTGTCATGTCAAATTTTCTTTATCGAGAAGATTACTTAATGCTATTTGTTGCCATTTTGGAGTCAATCGAATTTTGAGATCAGCATGCCATTTCCTTTCCCTCGACACAAACGCAGACATATTGCCAGAGTAATTCAATTTTGCCGCTCATATTTGTGGCTGTGACTCTTTTGGAGCCGAGCTCTCGGCTAAGCCTGGGGTACCGAAGCAAGTGTGTGTGTGAGGGAGAGAAAGAGGGAGAGGAGAGCGAGAGAAAGAGTGAGACAGAGTGAGAGAGAGAGCAGGAGTGAACGAGAGATGGCCGTAGCTGCATCTCAAAGGTGGCAGGCAAGGGAAAGACGATGTCTTAGGAGAGGAGCACAAAATGTTATGTTTGCCGCCTTCAGTCAGCGGTTAAGCCGATTACCAGTCTTGCCCGCACCGCAGGAAGCAATTTGAATCCCACACTGAGCCAAGACAGGAGCACAAATATATTTGCCTCAGCTGAAAACAGGCCATGTTGTGCCAATGCGTGCCTGATCCGTAAGAGCTACATGATCTAAGGTCCATGGGCGTTTGGAATATGTCTCTTTTTATATGGAAGATGTCTCTTTTGGAATAACTGGTCATGCAGTTTGGGATTATTATTATGGGACTGATTAGGGGAAAACTAGGTGGCAAGGCCAGTATTGTTCTTCGCAAGTTTCTTATTAGTTTGCATGGTGACATGCAAACTATTGTTATCCTGTTCTTCTTATTAGTTTGCATGGTGACATGCAAACTATTGTTATCCTGTTCTTCTTATTAGTTTGCATGGTGACATGCAAACTATTGTTATCTTGTTCTTCTTCTTATTATTATTATTATTATTTTTATAGATGAAGTCTATGGGATCTTTGGAACTTAATAC
>JAGFZM010000003.1:502274-578639 GCA_017657215.1 Limnothrissa miodon | reverse complement strand
ATTTGGTTAAGGCTGCTTGCTCCCACTCACTCATGTAAATGTTTGCATAAGAGGGGGCAAATCTTTGGCCCATGGCAGTCCCACAAGTTTGGAGGTAGAGTTTATTGCCAAATAGGAAGTCATTGTATGTGAGACAGATTTCAATGAGTTCTAAAAGGATGGAATCTGGTCTGGATTGATCTGGGTGTGTGCGGAAAATGTTTTGTAAGGCCTGAATACCAGTGGGAGTGTCTATATTGGTGTATAAACTGTCTACATCTAGAGTGAATAGGTGGGTGGATTGTGGGAATACCATGGGCCGAATCTTATCGAGAAAGTGATATGTATCTTTAAGATAGGAGGGATGGATGGTGGATAAGGGGTTCAAGAAGGAGTCAATGTACATAGAAATATTGTAGGTGGTGCTGTTGCAGTCTGAAACAATAGGTCGTCCAGGAGGAACCTCAAAAGGGATAGTCCAGGTGTCTGGGGGTTTATGAATTTTAAGGAGGAGGTAGAATTGACAGGGTCTGGGATTATCTGGGCCTTGTAGGAAGATGGACTGTTTGTGTGTGATGTAATTGTTATGGTATAGTGAAGAAACTAACTGTCGAATTCGAGATTTTGCTTGGGGTTGAGTGGACTGTGTAATGGGGGTGTAATAATGAGTGTTGGAGAGTTGTCTATTAGCCTCTGTGAGATATTGATGGATGTCCATGATAACAATTTTAGAGCCTTTGTCGGCTGGTTTAATGATTATGTTATTATTACTTTTTAATTGTTTAATGGCCCGGACTTCTTGTAAAGTGATATTGCTGGTGGTAGGAAGGGGAGGGGAAATCAGGAATCTATGTAATAAATGTTGGTCTTGTTGAATGTGTCTGAGGAGTAGGGGATGGAGTTGTGAGGGGTCCGGTTCCCAGGTGGATGGAAAAGTAAAGGGGATAGGGCTATGGGAGTCATCTCCAAAGAAGTGCTCATGTAATTTTAGACGGCGGTGGTAACTATATAGGGCCCTTTGAAGTTCCTCCTGCTTAGTGTGGTGAGTGTGTGGGATGAATGTTAACCCTCTCTCCAGGAGGGATTGTTGTGGAAGGGTGGGGCGAAAAAATGAGGAGAGGTTTAGTATGAGGCTGTCATCATTCAGGGAAGATGTGGGAGAAATATGTTGGTTGGGGGTGGCCAGGGATGTGGGCGGGGTTAAATTAAATTTAGATAAGTGCACCAGTGTGTGAAAATGGCTGTTGCTGTGTCAGGTGTCCAGTGTATGTTATCTGAGGTATGGAACAATTTAGCAGGGATTGGGGGGATATTTGGAAAGTGTGATGAAATGTATGAGTTAAAATATTGCAAGTTTTGTTGTTGGTCCCATGGAAGGAAAGGTGAATAGTTGATGAGGGGGTGTTAAAATGGGGTTTTGGAGGGGGTGGAGAGGGGGGGGTGGTGTTAGAGTGAAGGGGATGTTGGTGGGGGGGTGGCAAGTCCACCTTGCGGTTTCTGCCGAGAAAATGCAGTCTAGTTGACCCTGCTAGGCTGTTTTTGAAAGGCATTTATTGTGCAGGGTCTTAAAAACATGTTTCTTTGTCCTTAGTCCTGTATGTTGATCATGTTTAAAAACTTTTTCTTTTTTAGATTTAGTTATTGCCCTGATATTTTTTTTATTTCATTTGATAAATGTAATTAGGCTATATGCTGTAGAGTTGGACAGAAGACTCGCAACGGTACACATTTTTTGATCACTTTCAATCTTCATTTCCAGTTTAATGGTTTTTACCAACCTAGAGTACACAATATGTTAACAGATTAACACTGGGATTATTAACACATTAGCCAAGGTAAATGACTAAGTTAGAGCTACATTAACCTTCAAATTATACGGTGTAGGCTATTGTAGGGTTCTTTGTGGCGGTATTGGGGCAATTAATAAGGATGCCTGGTGACTATTCCCCACCGCCCAGACAGTACCAAAGGTATAATACAAAAATATAATAAACCAAAACACTTCAAACAGATACTTTTTCAACAGTGTGCTGTATTCAAAGGTCTCCTTCCAAAATAAACTGTTTAATACTTGATTTGTTTACATAACCATAGGTCAGCCCAAGTTGCACTTGCATACTCAACTTCAAAATGCTCTCCTACCCCTGTAGTCTGTATTTGCCTGTGATAGAAAACAGCCGGGAAAAACGAGCGAATCGGAAAAGCCATGCAAACCTACGTCACTTTGAACATTAGCTATGCAGTTAGCCCGCCCTCAAGAAAACATCATTAGGCTGCCTGCAGACAGACCCACTAGAGAGAGCGTCACAGTGCTGTTAGCCAATCAGATGCGATACGTTTGCATATCATTAATATTCATAAGAATCCTCTCGCACTATCCCTGCACTCGTTTTCACCTAAGTAAAATAGCTTGAAACAAGACAACCACAGCATATTTTTGTCAAAACCAACTCTCATGATATTATTTTAGACAAGAGACCACAAAATTAATGAAAATACGATGGAATGAGACCTTTCAATATATTTCAAGGTATACAAGCAAAATTTCAACCATACAATTGTAAATAAGGAGTCTCTGATTTAGATGTATCAAAAAATGGAAAGAGGGAAAAAAAGGACCTGCTTGGAATAGAATTGAACACAGGACATGGGCCAACTGGCCAAAAGGCTACTTCCTTATGACCTAATCAACTAACAATATAGAGAATATATACATACAGCACAGGCGCAGAGGCGCACATTCAAAGCCCAATAAGAAAATAACATAATAAAAAAAAAACACAAAACAAAAGAAGAACCAGGTCGGGCTACTCCCCACCTGTTTTATTTTAAGAACAAAAAATGTTTTACAAAAGGTTTTACAAAATGTTCAGACAGTTCCTGTGTAGGCAAAACTGCGGAACACGCAGTAAAACTAGCGATGGCGGCCCACCTACGAGCAATGATAAAACAGTTAAAATGTAAAATGTCCTAAGACTACAAACCACCAAAGCCAATGCCAAAGTCAAATTGCATACACTGTGCGATTTTTGGCCCATTTTGCCATGATTTTTCAGTCGTGCGACTATTTTTGGGATCGGCCCAAGTTTTACCTTCATCGTGTGTCGTGTAATGTACATGGGGTAATGAGAAGCAATTAACACCTCACGACCAGATCCCGATTAGAAATTGCATTGTCGCAAGAAAATCAAACCTGTTTGAAATTCTGGTCGCCCGTTGTGAGGGCATTGCACTGTTGAAGCAATGCCACGAGCCGATTTTGACGCAATCCATCCCACAACGCATGTGCAAAAATGAAATGAAAAGGTTGGACTAGAGCTGTGCGATATGGACAAAACTTTATATCACGATATAGGTAATTTTATATCCCGATAACGATATATATTGCAATATATATATATACACATGTATATATATACATATATATATCTATATCTATATCTATATATATATATTTATTATTAATTAATTAATTAATTAATTAATTTTTTTATTTATTTATGGGTGGTTGACATGTTTGGCCATACATACATACATACATACATACATACATACATACATACATGTACATAAATACAGTATGTATATATACAGTCTAAAACCTGAACCACTTCCAGACAATTGAGCCCTAATAGTCTCTTTTTGGCACCAGTTCCTCCACGGGCTCGTCTGTATTTCCGCCACCGCGCTTCACTAAACTTTTAGATAAACTCTTCATCTCCGCCATGTGTTAGAGATGCGTGGACTGCGGTTAAACCGCTGATCGGATCAGGCGGGTGACGTGAGGGAAATAGTATTTTAATTAAATTACAATTCGTGGTTGAACAAAAAAGAAATATATTGTTGAATACTAGTGCCTACATCCGTAAAAAAAAGCACATTTTTAATCAGGCAGTATTTATTTGGCCGAGTAGCTCTTGCTGCTTTGCTTTGGACAGAGATGGTAACGCCAGTGCCGAAAAATATAGGTTACGTGCTGAGTTTGTAACGTTTGTGAAGTGCCATATTTTGTGCACGCAAGCTGGAGGCAAAACAACTCATGAAGTTCATTCATTTTAGCTGGCTTTCTGTCAAACTGTTCTTGAATGAAGGAGAATATGCAACGAAACGTTTAAGGGCATAATCTGATCACAACAGCGACAGAAGCACAAGAGAAAAGCTCCGGTTATAGAAGTCTTTTGGATGCACTATTAGGCTATATCTTAAATGGCCAGGTCCAAACTTCGAGGTACCGCGGAGTCTGTTTAAGATTAGAAGGTTTGGAAGGCCAGAATAAAAAATGTCTGTAATCATCAAAAGCAAGCTGCTAATCATCATAAAGGTAGGCTTTTGTATTTCCCTGCAAAATGGTAACATAAGAGAAATCGATAGCTTTGTTTGGTGTGTAGGCATGGTAAAGTTAAGTGGCATCAAGTGCAGTCACTTTAACGTGTAGCCCTAACGTTACGAGTTACATGTTGCACATTAATTACGATTAGTTACGATATCTAGTTACGAGTGTTCTATCGTACGGTAGACATTTTTATATCGTACTACGATATATATCGTAATATCGCACAGCTCTAGGTTGGACAGCATGGTACCCAGGCGATAGAGGCACAACTGGTCGAACTGTGGCGTGAAGTCATAACCTGCATATGCCTAGGAAAATAAATTATATGTTCTGATTCCAATACTCTCGCTGCTTATCTCCAGTTCTCACTGTATACACATCTCGCCCATACAGGTTGCCTTTTTTCATGTTTTTAATGAGCGTCTGCGCACAGAATGGAACATATTGCCAAGACAGCGCGTTTGTTCTTGGTGAGCATAGTCAATCTCGGTGTTGTTCTTCTGTTCAGAAGAGTCCCAAGTGTCGTGTTAAGACGCACAATGTGAGCAGTCAGGTCGCATCAGAGTATTGGATTGTATAGTGTGAGAACATGAATCGTAAGCTACGAACTTTTAACCCTGCGACCCTGCGATTCAGTTGTACAGTTTGAACAGGAGCTGAATGACTTGATTGAAAAAATCGCACAGTGTATGCTAGGGTTGCAAAATTCCGGGAATTTTCAAAGTTGGAAACTTTCCATGGGAATTAACGGGAATTTATGGGAATTAACGGGAATTAATTGGAATTAATTGGAATTAATTGGAAAAAACTGGGAATTATCTCAACTAAAGGTCAGGGACATAAAGACAGTTGGTAGAAAATAATATTTTAGCAGTCTTGGCTAAAACTATGAGATGTGATATGCATAAAGTTGAGTAGCCTATAATTTGCTATTCTTCAATCACAGGGGCATAACACACTTCTTAATGCAGGGCTATTGAGGCCGCACCTCCTGTACGCATTGTGCATCCTCCCATCACATCTCAATGATTTCTAGAATTATGGACTGCTAAAGCAACCTTTATGAGCCACATACAGTCACTGATACAGACACGTAAGGCTACACATTTGAGGACTACAAACAGTCAAGCAAGTTATGATGATATAACTTAGATGATATTTGTTCAAAAATGTTAGATTTTAGCTAGCTCAATCAAAATATAAATTGCCAGCTCACTGGTAAGGCAGATATGTTAAAGGTAAGCTAGCTAGCACCTTTGTATTAAAGAAGTTAGCTTATCATGGTGCTAGATAGCACAAAATGTGCTGTTTCTTCTGCGTCCTGCTAAGCAGTTTTACATAACCACACCTGATTTCATACATCATTTAAATGTTTTGATAGCCCTTTCCATTTGTTCAGTTTACAATCTACATATTTAACAGAAAAATGCTATATTTTTAATTTAATTGTATATTTTTTGCAAAAATGTCTTATGACAAAATATGGTGTTGGTATATGAGTCATATGGTCTAGGTTTCTTAAAATTATCCAAAATTTCCAGTGAATTCCCATGAATTCACATTAATTCCCATAATTTCCACAAATTTCCATTTTTGAATATTTCTAAAATTCCCAAGCTAAAGTTTCCATAGAAAGTTTCCGGAAAGTTTCCAGAAATTTACCGGAAATTTTCCACCCCTTTGCAACCCTAGTGTATGCCCAGCCTTAGACCACTAGACCCCAGCAGAACGATGATAAGACAGTTATCACGCTGAGTGACGGAGGCGGGGCTGTCCGAGTGAGAACCTAGATGCGACTCCATGTTTTTTTTTTAAACTAAATTATTAACTTTAAAATTATTAATTTTAATAGAATATTAAAGAAAAAAGGCTGGCTTGCCACAACTTTTTGCTTAACCACAATAAACAGTTCTGACCTACTTACTAGGGCTGGACGATTTGGCCTAAAATCAAAATTTTGAACATTTTAACTCGGATTATAAAAAAAATTGCGTGTGGAGTCACATGATCCCGCTCTATTCGAGCATGGAGAGCTTAAACACTGAAACAATTGATATCTCCAACTTGTAATATGTGAGCATATTTACTGTACAAAACTATGAGGGCAAAATAATAAAATGAATAAAATAATCGTTCATTAAAGGGAAATGAATTGAAATAATTTACCATTGAAAGATTTGATCGATTATAGGTTTTGAATGTTGATTACGATTACTTTTCGATTAATCGCCCAGCCCTACTATTTCCGCTTTCTTTGCTCTTTATAATCTGACTTGCCAACCCTCAGAGCACCTCATTTTTTGTGCAGCTCCACTCAGTGAGAGAGAAATACTAAATCTCAGGACATCATCTTGTGTTTGCAAAACTGATGTATTAACCTCAACTAATGATCAATAAATGACTAACAATCCTTTTAGGTGTTTTGTCTAAACACTAAGATAAATGAGGGGGAAAATGACTGAAACGGTATAATAACCTTAGTGTCGTAAGAAAATAATAGCTTGAGAATAATGACATAATTCATCAGATATTTAGTTAATATGGGAAGACAAATATCTGCACTGGCTTCAATAATTCGTCTGTTCATCTTTTTATCACATTATGTTTTTTTTTTTTTTTTTAAATATAATCATAGTGAACAGGTGTTCAACTAAACAGAGTCCATATTTAGCAACCCCATCATCAGCGTGCCCCACAATGTCACATTTGTCTCTCCGAAGAGAACTGGTTGGAAGTTGGCAGCAACGATGCTATTTTCAGTTCCTTTCGGTATTTCACATCTCAGTCCACCTGAGCAGCAGGTTATTTTAAACCAAAAGACCTTCAGTTGCACAGCAAAAAAACCCACCATTTCGTGCTCCGTGTACTGCAGCGAGCCAGTGAAGTGTACCTGACTGGTTTACATAAATGCACTGACCTTATTGTAATTAGCCTATTCTTAACGGGGCTGACATATAAACGACCATTAGGCAGTCCAAAGACCATGTACTCATTTCACCTTTCCCATTAGTGTCCCGTTCAACTGCATTCAGCTGTACACATAATCAATTGCTGCATAAATGGACTATATCGAGTTTTGTTTGCTTGAAGGACTTTGTTCTGAACAGTGATACCCCGCTCTATACTTGCAGGCACATTTTTTTTTATTGCATGTATGCATAAATGTCAAATGTGACGTTTTGTCATCTGGCATTTTAATTTCTCTCTGGTTAGATGAACACTTCCAAAGCTGCCTTTTGTCCCTATATTGTTTTTTCACGGTGACAACATATACGAAACATTCACAGAAATAGGTAATCATTCATCCTATTGGTGCTGCTTGTTTTCACATGATAACTTCACAACTATAAACTCTGATCTCATGGAAGTGAAGTAGTATGTCTCAATGAGCCACATCAAATGTGTTATGTGTAATGTAACACCAGTAGACAACTATTGAGAGATAAAGTCATTCAGTGAGACGCTTAAATACGATATGGGGTGTCTTGAAACACTGTGAGCCCACCATGGTAGTCCCCAAAGAGTGGTCCTGCACAGTTTGTCTCAAAAAGCTGCACCCTACGAGCCCTCATCCACTTATGTGTGAAGAAGGGACACCTACTGAGAGAAAAGTCTATCACTGCATGGCATTTTTACACATTTCTGTCATCATTTCCATGAACAATTCCCAGGACACCGAAACGCCACCAATTATGAAACGTCATGGAGACACTACCCCACTAGGCTCATACCATGTTGGCACCCTCCCCCCGCCCCACCACCACCCCTGTGCTGACCCCCAGTAGGCAAAGGATTTCATGAAATCACCCCTCAACCATTGTGTCCAGGATCACAGCATTTCTGTGATATGTTAAAGAGGGGCTAAGTAACGTTTTTTTCTCTCACGAGCTCCCTCTAAAGACCGCTGTATTGCATTGTATTGCACTGCATTCTATTGGAGGCGGTCCGCGCTGCTGAACATTGCAAGTGCTGTATCTACCGCTATAGGCCACGGTGGCGCATTCTACACCGTCCGTTCGCCGTGTAATGACTCATTTTAGCATCCTAAACTGTATGAAACGATTTAATTAAATGAAAAATGTTGCATAGTGGGCCTTTAAATCACATAAAAGTCCAAACACCAATTCAATTTGCCCTTGTGAAAGGTGAATGCAAAAACAGAGCACTTCTATCGGCAAGATATTGTGTTGGGAACATGTGAACTGCATGAACTGTGGAATCCCTATGATATATCCATATCCATATAAGATGTGTCACATTTAGTGCAAATCTATTCAAAGGGGCCTCAGCCAAATAACATAAATTCCATATACACAGAGAGAGAGAGAGAGAGAGAGAGTCCTGTAGACCTATGCAACCATATACATAACATACATAAACCTGTCAAAATATACACAAAAATTCTCTCATACACATAATATGTAATCAGGCACGGCTGCTTCATGTGGGCAGGCAGGGCAGAGCCCTCCCAAAGATTCTTCCACCGGGAAAACTAGATCCATTGATTAAGTAGCCTAAATAAAATGTTGTTTTGCAGTGCAAACGAGAATCTTGATATCTTTTGTTATACTCTGTTAAGAACTTGTAAGAAAAAAGTCTGTCGATTTTCTCGCATGTCTCGAACAGCTGCGATTACCTTAAATTCTATTGCTGAGAGAAATCTCCCGCCTCGTATCGTTGCCATATGTAAATCTGTGCCCAGAAGCACAGAACACAGCAGAAAAAGGGCGGGTTTATAGGCGTCCACAGGGCAGATATAATGCTGCCCTGCTGACACTTGCTACTGTACATGGCAGTGTAGCCTATATTACTCCGCATCAACTGTAAGCCACTCATTCAGTACAGTTTACAATGGCGACCGTGCATGCAAGAACGTGGAGTTTCTCTTAGATAACTCTTTTGAGCGACTTGAAATCAGCAATAAAAAATCTTGGACCCCATAAGCCAGACATACATCGTTCAGCAAACTAAGGACAAGGGTAGGTCATTTAATTGGACGTTTTCACGTTTGTGGTAGCCTATGACAGAAAGCCTTGCTCTCCGGTTGTCCTGAATGAACTACTTTAAAAGAAAGGCGTGCCAAATTCTTGTATAAATGAAAAACAAGGCTATAGCTTTACGTTATAGGCTACAGGGCCATAACATGTTGACAAACCTGGACTTTTGAATCGAGACGGCATTCATCCTTTGAGGGCGGGTGCTGAGCTCCTTTCTAGGAATATTGACCGGCACTGAAACTCAGCGCGTGTTCCTGACATACCAGAGTTGGTCCAGGTAGCAGAATTACAGTCTTAAACAGATCTCTACCGCCTCACTGTCAACCGACTTCATAGATAAAATTCCTATTCTTCTTGAACCATTAATGACACAATAAACATCAGAAGGCCCTCCTCCCAGCCCTACACAAGTTGATCAATTAACTGATAATGTTATAAATGCACTTTACACGACATTAAATTCGCACCACTTAAAAAGAAAATTAGAAAACAAGATTGCACCATGGTATACACCGCAGACTTGCTCAATGAAGCAAGCAGCACGTAAACTTGAGAGAAAATGGTATGCCACCAATCTTGAAGTGTTCTATCTTGCGTGGAAAGACAGCCTGAAAGACTATAAGAAAGCACTTACCGTATTTCCTGAAATAATGGCCGGGATCAATTAATAGCCGGGCCTGGTTTAATGGCCGGGGACGTGGCCGATACGTGCATTTAAAGGCCGGGCCTGATATACAGGCCGGTGTTATGGCCCAACTGGTTTCCACGCTAACTGGTTCCCTTGCGCGTCCACGCGCCAAGTTTACCTAATCTCAACAGCTGTCTACAGATTCGTCACACATTTACAAACATATCACTGGCGATTTTCCAGGCGCATCTCGTAGCCGTTACGGCGAATATGGCTATGTAAATCCGCACTTCGTCACAACCATCTTTAAATAGGAAGGCCTAAGTAAAAGTAAAATAAAAAGGAAAACTCCCGTAACTCCCGGGCAACAACACACTGTATAGTAAAAACGATTGCCCTACACTGCAAGTCATTCAAACTGTCAGTGAAGTGTAGGCCTCATAAATTCGGAAATTGCTTGCATGTAGCCTATGCAACGTTTTATTTGAGTTCGCCTACAACAACTGGTTACTGGGGGTGTACACGTGTTAAAGACAGGGAAGGATTTTCCGTGCTTTTCGCTCCAGTCGTGATCTAATTGGCTACCATGTTTGCACCCTCAATTTGCATTGTCTCTCAGTGATGTCAATCATTGTGCTTCGAAAGTCAGACAATACGCACGCTTTATATCCTGTGAATACCAGTATAGCTAAATATAGAGATATGAATGCTATATCATTTTGTGATAGTGAGGATGAAACACTTCAACACCTGTTTTTCAATTGTCAATAATTTACATTTTTGATTCCTCCTATTCCCTTAGTATAAAAGACTTTTTGTTTTATTATGAAAACCCTACAAATAGCTCATTGGAATATGTTGTAAACTATTTTATTTTACATTCTAAAAGAATAAGAATTACATAGCCATATGCCCGCACGGGAACCAGTTAGTTTGGAAACCAGTTGGGTCATAACACCGGGCCAACAAAATTAAGACATTTGGCAAACACAAAGAAAAAACACAATATTTATTTCCAAGGAAAAATAAACTAGCCCATCTAATATTTCAATTTAAAGCAACACACCACCGTTCTTCAATATTAAAATGTGTTCCTCCCCTAACTTAGACAAGTTAGGCTACCTAGTGCCTACCTAGCTATCAGTGGTGCAATGATGCATTGTTAGCATTTAGATACAGTCATGGCTTAACCCAGTTTTCAATGTAGCTACATTTTAGTTTGTGTTACCATACATCGTAGACCGCATTTAAATAGGAAAGACGTGGACTTGTTTGGTCGCTTCTAACTTCAAGGCTGGACATTATGGATATGACAGTCATTTAAAGTAAGTGAACTGTTACTGAAACTTTATGGATGTGTGGGCAAAATCTCATACCCTTTTCTCTGTAAGTTTACTGCGCAACGGTATGTCACAGCGAGATGAATAGCGTATCAATGGAAAGAACAGAACCTGGGCTTTCCATCGCTATATGGCACATGTATGTGCATCGGTGTGTTGTTGAGAAAATAATTTATGAATTTACCTTAATTTTATAAACGGCAAACGTTGCTATCACTGCATTAGCCTACTACCGAGTCAAATAACTCACGAACCCGGAATCGCAGAGACATGGTATGCATATCAAATGAAAGTGCAGAATCAGAGCTTTCAAACTCTCTACTACTAGATCGAAGCAACCGTACTATAAATGAATAAGAAATGTTTGGAAATTAAGACTATTTCTTCCTAACCAACATTACACTTCATAATTGCTTCATAACTTAAGAACGGCAGAACTTACCGATCTTTACAGGATACAGGTCCTAAAATGTCTTAGTTGCAAAAAATGTAATCCAGGTATATTTCTGCATGGTAGGCTACCATTTATTATATTGATATTTTATCCTGCTACATCCAACACTTGTTGTTTTCTGTTTTTCTGTTCCAATGCATTCCTCCATCAAAAGGAGAACGCAAAACATGTATCCAGTCGTTCTAAAGCATGCTAATGTGTAGTAACCAGATCAGGCCACTTGAGTGGATGCAGAGGTGGAGATATACAGTATGTTTTGAGTAAGGAGAGAGGAGAAAAACAAACCCTTTATCAGTAATGATAATAATAATATAAAGCCTACATGTAGTTCACCGTAATTAAAGAGCGCGTAGGCCTATTCTACCTACCAGGTCAATAAGAAATAAAGGCCTGTCTGTAATTAAAGCCTGCCTAAAATTAAGGCCTGGGCATTGGGTGAACTAAGTAAATAAAGGCCCTGGCCATTATTTCAGGAAATACGGTAATAATGCAAAAACAGAATACTACTCCTCACTTAAATATGATATGAAATATGAAAAGCAACCCCAAATTCCTCTTTAACACAATATCTCGCCCAATTAAAAGTAGGAATGAAGTGACACACTCCATTCCAATAACGTTAAACAGCAATGACTTCAGTAATTTTTTCAATGATAAAATTTAATCTATTGGAGGTAAAATAAATACACCATTCTAACCTCAAATTCAGCTGTTTCCCCTATAATGGAAAAAGCAAGTCCTAGCCAACCTATAGCATACCTTGACTCGTTTACACTGGCCAATATATCTAAAATTGTCAAGTTGATCTCATCAAGTAAGGACTCTACTTGTCTACTGGATCCAATTCCTACTGATCTCCTTAAGGCTGCTCTCCCTAACCTAGCTGAGCCGATACCTAATATTATAAATCACTCTCTTGTAGCAGGACATGTTCCCAAACCTGTCAAGACATCTGTCATTAAGCCTTTAATCAAAAAGCCCAACCTTGACCCTGATGTCCTGGCTAACTATCAATCTATATCCAACCTCCCATTTATATCAAATATTCTTGAAAAAATAGTGTCTAAGCAAATTTGTACCTCCTTAGACGCAAACAACATTCAGGAAACGTACCAATCTGGCTTTAGAGCATACCATAGCACAGAATCAGCCCTAGTAAAGGTCTAGATGATCTCCTCCTTATCTCATCTGATAATGGATGCATATCATTATTAATCCTACTGGATCTAAGTGCTGCCTTTGACACTATCGATCACAGCATCTTACTACATAGACTTGAGCATATGATTGGCATCAAAGATTCTGCATTAGCCTGGCCTTACTGGACATTACCAGTTTGTACATGCACATAATGAAGCATCATGCCACACTGAAGTTAAGTATGGTGTACCCCAAGGATCAGTACTGGGACCTCTGCTTTTCTCCCTTTACATGCTTCCTTTGGGATCTGTTATTAGTCAACATGGCATCACCTTCCACTCTTTAGCAGATGACGCCCAACTATACCTTTCAATGAAGCCTAATGATTGTACGCCAGTAACAAAACTTGTTGCCTGCCTCGGTGACATCAAAAACTGGAGGACAAATAATTTCCTTTGCTTAAACTCTGACAAGACTGAAGTCATGTTGATTGGCCCTTAAAACCTGACCAACACTCTACCCCATCATCAGAGCTTACTTAGTGACCTTTCACTCACACCTAACACAAAGGTCAAGAACCTTAGGGTATATATTGATCAAGACCTCTAAATAGTATGTAAAGCATATCTCCAAAACCTCATTCTTTCATTTATGCAACATTGCTAAGGTTAAAAAATTCCTTTCTTTTGAGGATGCAGAAAAACTAATACATGCATTTGTTACCTCCAGACTTGACTATTGTAATGCTCTGTTCTCTGGATGTGGTGCTAGCTGCATCAAAAACCTTCAACTAAGACCCTGTTTACACGTATACGTTTTCTCTTAAAAACGCACAGCTTTCCCTTCGTTTGCGCCTTTCATTTACACACAAACGGAGATGTCGCCTCTGAAAACGATTCTTTCTAAAAACTTTGGCAAAAGTGGAGATTTTGGAAAACTCTGTATTCACGTTTGCGTGTAAACTGTGAAAAAGCGATAAAACGGAGTTTTGGGCAGGCTACACGCGTACTGCTGTCTGGTGGGAGAGCTTTGAAAATGAGGTGTTTGTCCCGGAGGAATGGCGTGAGGCTTCTGATTGGCTTGTATGGCTTTCTCCTTCTTCCTACACTGCGGCCCATAGGCTTAGCGTAGGTATGACGGCTCTCGACATCATATTGATGCAGCTTAATGTAAACGGAAACTTTTTAGAAAACAATGGTGTATGCATGGAATTATTTTGGAAAACGGAGGGAAGAAAATATTCGTTTATCAAAATACCCAGGTATGTGTAAATGTAGCCTAATACAAAATGCTGCAGCACGAGCACTCACTAGGACAAAAAAATGTGAACATGTCTCACCTATCCTTGCTTCCTTACATTGGCTTCCTGTTAAAAGCCAAATTGATTTTAAAATACTTCTCCTAACATACAAAGCCCTTAATGGCCTTGCTCCAGCATATTGTCGGGCGGAAACCTCATATGTCCAAAACGGCTATTTTTCAGGAAACACAAAAAACGATGTATATTCTAAATAAATAAATACTGTGTTGTCAAAATTGGCATTACACCTTAAGATGTGATTATATAACTGTGCTTAAGGTTGTATTGCCAATATTTTTCCAAAATATTTCTTAAATGGAGTTACGAGGATTATGATACATGGATATATGGACATAGGTGTATTCTAAGCGGTTGCGTTATTACGATTCTATTACAATTTTAGCAGGCGCGTTGTCTACAGAGCCTCTGTATAGGCCTACTAGTAGGCAACCATTCATTGTATTGAGATCAATTAACAGACTAGACAACACTTTATTAAAGCCCAACCCAACGCCCCTTTGTGTTGTGGCGGTGAATTGCCACGTGTTGCAGTGATTGACAGAAGTACAAATCAGAAACTTTGGTGAAGGTGTCTGTGTCGCTGCGATGCAGAAGTATAATTCCAGCTTTACTTGACTGCACAAGCCATTCCAACAAACAAATAGTTAACACACACACCCACACACATACTTGAGGTTAGCCACATTTTAGGCTGAATTCCAACTGTGAATATGCGGTTTTGCATGTATGTACAATTCATAGGGCCAAACTTGAGAGTATATGGTTCAAAAGAGGTCTCAACAGGGATTTATTTTCTTCTAGTGACAAATGGTACAATATGTGGCACTAGGCAGAACATTTCATTTTTCATGATGATAAAATGGAAGAAAAATGTGCTTGTAGGAATAGAACTGTACACCACATAGAGAAGATGAGAAGTAAGAGACTGCACAGCCTAATGAGAGTTTTAGGTACACTACACAAAAGACTTTGTCTCTGAGACCTGCAAGAACTAATTTAGACCAAAACAAAGGAGAGAAAAAAATCTCTACAAAAGGCTATGAATCAAATGAGCTTGAGAAGAAATTCTCGCCACAAAAAAAGTTTTTTTAACCAGCCCACACATGCTCATCATGGTAATCACTCACCTCATTCCAATCAAGAATTCCATGCTGCGGAATAATTGTCTGAGATGAATGAGCAGTGGCTGCTTGTTCAAAATACATCACAATATTTCACTGTTAATTTTTGTGAGGTTGTGTGAACTGTGTGATTGTATTTTCTCTGGGGCTCCCATTGTCCACCACACTACATACACACACACACACACACACACACACACACACAAAGTGATGAATATGGCCAGTGAATCATACCTGGCACATCATTTGTCTGTAGGCAGGTCATCAAACAGCAACAACTCACATTTCAGATATGAGGGCAAGTGAAGTGCACCTTTCATTCCTCTGCTCAAGGTTCACTGTTCAGGATGTGGAGATGGATGCAAATTAAAATGGTGAACCAAGGGGACAATCTGCACCGCGACTGCACTCCGAGATAAGACAACACCATCAGAACCGCACACACAAACACGTGATGGAAGCGCCATGTTAAATGGCCCTTGAAGAAAAACACAACTTGACACTACGGAGCCCTTATTCACAGCATCAAGAGCCCATGCGGCCCTAGGGAGGATACAGGCAAGGAGGCAGAGCAATGCATTATAGGGGAACTAGGTGGACCAAGTCAGTGCTGACTGGATGGAGCTGGGTGCTAAAACAGAGGTGTGGATGTGTAGCAGAATCCCTTCCCTGTAACAAAAGCGATACATTTTTTCTCTCGATTACCGTATTTTCACGCATAAAACGAGCGTGCTATAGTTTTTGTTTACACAGCCAATGCCACCTCTTAAAATTTTTACAAGGACACGTTCTATGAGTAGATATAACACGGTGAAAACATCTTGGCGGTGGCTTCTTGACTGAAATTACCGGTAAGTGCACAGGATTGATCCAATCCATCATAGCTTTAGAAGAAGCTCTGAAGTGATTTTCGACTGGAAGTGTATCGCAATTCTTTGTTATGTCATCATCATCATGGGAATGAGATGCCATGTTGGAACAAAGAATATGTATTACAAATGAGCCTGTGAGTTATTGAGTAAGAATTCATTGGTTTATTTTTTTGATTACTGTAATTGGTTTATTTCAGGCAGCAAGGCCCGTACAGTTTAAGAATAAAAACTAACATGAACTAGAAGAGCATGAACAAATAGAAGAAATGTTCTTATAAACTGTCATTCTTATTAACTGTCAAAGTTAATCTAACTATATAGTTACCTTCATTAAAGTTGTAGATAAACAAAGTTTACTGGTTTATTCAGTCATCATAGTCATCTGAATCACTGAATCGATCAAAATCCGAATCGTCATCATTCAATAAAGTCAGCGCGGCCTGCAGACAATCCTCATTTATTTCTGAAGTGATGTCATCAGCATCATCATCATCATCACTGGTTTCCATGTTGTTGCCTTCTTCGGCTGTAGGCCTATGCTCAGTGTCAGTGGTTTCATATACAATGCCCGCTTTTCTGAATCCATTTTGAAATTTTTTTTGCGATTTGTTTTTTTTTTAAATTTTTTTAAATTTTCAATTGTGGCTGCCCTTAAAGAAAAAGATGTTCAGGGCTACATTAATTCTACTGGTGCCCACATCGCTGTGATACCTGGAGGTCTTACTTGTAAGCTGCAGCCACTCGACATTGCAGTGAATCATCCATTCAAGACTTACATTAGAAGGGAGTGGGAGGAGTGGATGCAGAGCGGCATGCATGAGTACACACCCAGAGAGCAGTTGAAATTGGCAACTTTCACAGAAGTCTGCAAGTGGGTGGCTTCAGCATGGGACAAAATCACACCGGTGTGATTTTGTCCCATGCTAAAGCCACCCACTTGCAGACTTCTATGGGCAGCCGCAATTGAAAATTGCCCTAAAGCATTTATCCACCCACAACCTCATTACATCGCAGTTCATCGATCCTTTCTTGTTGCAGTGCACAACGACATTGGTGGACAGTTTTTCGCAGGGCATAGTGACCCTTTTGAAAATTACCATGGGCTTTAACTTAACCCCGCTAGCTGAGCAACCAAGAACTACTGTAGAGCTTGTTCTTTCGTGCCCAGTTGTGGTGATACCAACAGATTTGTTACCTTTGGGGGCAACAGTTCTTGTTGCTGGAATGTCGAAGGCCATTGGCACTTAATCCATCTTGATGTCCTTTGCAGTGATGCCAAGTTCGGACATTTCCTTAGCAACAAAGTTGCGGAAATCCATCATTTTTTTTCTGCCAGTCATTTGGAAGTCGCTGGCCTACAGTTGTTCACATTTAAACCGATAGTTCCGAACCGATTTCGAGATCCATGAAAAGCCAGCTTTGCGTTATACATGTCTGCGCGTCATACATGTCTGCGCGTTATATACGTGAAAATACGGTAACTTTGTTTGCAAACCAGGCATCTACATATTTTTTTGGTCAGTTTCTGGGTTTGTTTTAAATACTGCAGCTCCTCATATTATTTTTTTCATTCTGATCTTATAGTGGAGAGACTTGGGAATACATTTTTTCACTCTTTCTCAGAAATCATTTAGTAATACTTAGTATTATTGGTTTATGGATACTCAGATACTCAGATAATATTCAGTATATAGTCTATGTAAATAGGAAGGCAATGAGATGTATAATTAGACAAGTAAAACTGTATAAACTGTATGTAACTATATGTGTTAACCGCATAAAGCTCCCATTTAGAAACTATGAATAATTGCTAAATCCATGACGTGCCTCGGGACCATTTAGATCCATTGAAAATATGGGTCTGTTGTTAAGTTCTTGCTGTAGGCCCACATCGAAATGACTCCCTTATCGTCTTTTATTTGAATGCCAAATTCATTTCTCTTTGCCTTTTTTGTCCTCCTGTGGAGACAGCATGAAAGGGTGTCATTTTAGCTCATAGCTGGTTTTATTTGGGTAATCCCTCATGACTGTTTCAACCTCTTTGACTGCTGCGTGTGCCGTACAGCTTGTTTTCTGGTGTCAGTGTGACAGATGACCTCTCCGTAATTGTTCATCTGTTATAGGAGAGGGCACCTCATCCTTCACTCTCTCACACACCCTCGTACAAAAACACACACACACATTGCATGAATGCACACACACACACCACCACCACCTAATATCCCACCCATCCCCTTCGGACATGGGTACAACATTAATCTGTGATCACATCAACAAAAACCTATCTAAATCTAACAGCATTGTTTTGGGGGGTGGATGGGGGTTGTAGGTCGAGAGAGTGAATTGTGAACATAGAACATGCAATTTGACAAGCCAATTCATCTGTTTTCTCCTAAAAATGTGCCCTTTGTCTTGGCCCATGAGAAAATGTGATAAACAAAACTATGACGAAGCATCCCAATACAACATTGCCTGTTAGCCCAAGGATATATTTCCACTTGTCATCGTGACATTTCATATCTCTCTACAGGTTTGAAGATGTTTTGGTATTTGTTATGATAACGATCATATACAGGCTATATAACTATTTTTCATACTTATAATTCTCTATCATTTATTGCCAATATCTCTATCATTTATTGCCAAGTTTGACTGCCAGTGTTTACCTCTGAGGACATGTCAGAGTTCACCTATGCTGAGTTTTCCTGAATTTCTAGGGTAACACTTTATAATAACTACACACAATTAATCATTTATTAAGCATTTGTTACCTATTGGTTAATGGTTTGTTCATCCTTAAATATGTATTGTTCATACATAATTAATCCATAGTAAAGCATTTGTTCACAGTTATAAATGCTTTGTTCATAGTAAATAAGCTCATCTTTTGTTGCCATTGTAAATAAGTTTTATTGCTTTATTCATCATTTGTAAAGCATTGCTCCAATGTCAACTCTCATCAATAAAGCATTTGTACACAAGCTCATAAATAGCTTGTTCATAGTAAATAAGCTGTCCAAAATTATGTTTATAAATAGAAGTTTGACACTTAATAAGAATTGTGAACATTCCCTTTACAAACTATTAACAAACTATTGGTAAATTAGTTGTTCATCATTTGCAAAGCATTTGTAAATAGTTAGTACATTTTGTCAATAGTAACCAATACCATGTAAAATGCTTGTGTTTTTTTCCCATAATTTATAAATAATGCATTAACCATTTGTAAATTGTCATTTTATCATCATGAACTAGGTACTTAGGAATGTATAATACTGTTAAAACCTTGAAGTTAATGATTAACAGACAATTTAGACCTACATTTGGTCATGCATTAAATAAAATTGTATGATTTAGATATAGGCCTAAACCAATAGTGTTAATGCATACTGTATGTTACACTTACCAATAATGTAACCCATGATTAACTCAGGAGTTACTGCTGGTTAGTAAAGTATATTGGGTGAGCCCATCTAAAGTGAGCACTTTCTATGCTTTACAAAGCATTTATAAATGAGTTGCAAACATAACCTGAACACAAACATGCCTTCAGAACTATGCCTATGATAGTTAGTGTTAGTACATATTTAACAAACACTTAACAACACTCAAATTCATGATTAACTCATGAGTTACTACTGATTAGTTGACTACATGGTGTGAGCCCATCTAAAGTGAGGACTTGCTATGCTTTACAAGACATTTATAAGTGAGTTGCAAAAGCTAGCAAATACCAAAGAGACACAAGTAAAAGTAAAAGTATTATTTTAAGAAAAGGAATAGAAATGTCAAAGTGCTGAAAAAGTACAAATCTTTATTTAAAACTAAATGTATTATCATTATTATTATTATTATTATTTTCAACACAAAATGTGCTTTTAAACAAAGATCACACACACCATAGTACCATCGTACCATAGTAAACTATGAACAATGGTATTGAACAATCAATAAAAAAAATGCTTCACAGGACAATATAGAAAGTGATTACAATAAAAATATATAATTAATGCATATGTATGTTGCCATAAAACAAAACAAACAAACAACAACAACAACAACATAAACATAGACCTATATACAATTTATTAACCCTACCTATAGGCCTACTTATATTTCTTTGAGATGTCATGAATTAGCCGACCAAATGCACCATGGTGGTGCTTTTTCGCCAGCCACTCGTTCCACTCTATGAGGCACAAATGGTCAGACAGCAAACTTTCAGTCCGATTTCCCCTCAGTCTCCAAATCTGCTCTTTATAAGTGCGCCAGGACCTCTCCACATGCTGAGTATGAGCCCCAGTACGGGGATCAACATACCACCTACTGTGGTTTACAGTATGGTGGTTGTACCCAAGTGCTGACAGTACACGATATGCACGCCATTCATCACTGACTATCGATGTCCCAGGTCTGACATGTTGAACTACTATAGGTACGAGGCGCCCCCTGGACTGTTTCTCCACAAGACGCAGAACTGGCTTCCTTGACTCTCCACTTACACCAAGCATCCCAAATACCCACTTCCGCCGGTTCCACCCACCAGCCATTCTTCCTCTTCCATACTGATGCAGGAAAAAACAACACAGATTAATCAGTTATATATTTTACTATTATACAATCATATTACTATAAAAAATAACTTGATTGACTACTGTTAAAAACTGTAGTAATGTAGTGAACTAAAAACTAAAAACATACCTTTCGCTTGTGTCGAAAATGGCTCTCATCAAGGACTACAAACTCTCTTCTCCCACCAATCTGCTGGCGGGTCCGCCTTCTCAACCTCTCCATCGCAAACACACATACTTCCCTTAGTTTTTTGGCCATTTTGGTCAGAGTTGCTGAACTGGCTGCAATGCTGTCCTCCATCATGTCAATTTGACGAAGTCTTAGACCCTGTGAAAATCTTCACAGGGAAATACAATGTTGTACTGTTAATGCTGCTTATAGGTTGTATTAAGGTGGTTACAATAAACATAGCCTACATAGGCATATTGTTAATCTTAGCCTACATAACACTGAAAAGTACAAACATAGTCAATATACTGATATTGCAGTTGTAATATATTGAGTGTAGGCTAATGAGTCACCAATTAAAATAAGAAGGTAGGCTAATATAACAAGTTAATTAAAGTAGGCTATGGCTCCCTGATCAATTACATTGACAGATAATGGCGAGGTGATTTTTTACAAACCCAGTGTATTGCTTACCTACCTGTACATAAACTGCAACCAGTTTTTCAGAGAGACATTGACTTGTGCCGCACAGATGTTTGTATGGGCTTTCTGTAATGAGCATCCCGTCGACAGATCCTAACAAACAAGAACATGCCATCGATGTTACAAAGAAATGTGCATCATACAATTACAAAATAATCAGTACAGTTGTAGCCCATATTTCCCAACAATTGCCTGTATAAACTAGAGAATACATTATAAGGAAAAGCCCGCATATTGAGAACTGTGAATGGAAAATGTAAGTCATGCATATTACTGAACAGCGCAAAAAGACGTAGTGGCCATTAGTAGGCTAACTTCACTGAGAAAAGTTTTTTTTTTTTTTATGCAGCTGCATCTGATCAACTAGTTAGGAAATTGGATTGCGAATTATTTCTCTTTACAGGCTATAGGCTATTAAACCTAGGCCTACATTTTTTTTAACAATGACATAAAAAAACAAATTCCATCGGAATGTGGGCTCTCTCATTTCTTACCAAGCATATTGGTCCACACTGTTACCCCTTCTCCTCAGCTCCATGCGATGATGGCATTTTCTGCATTTCATTTTTCTTCTCAAAAGTTTCTTCCTCTGACACCACTTAATAAGCTTCCAAGCATTTTTTTGAGACATCCTCATGTAAAAGATTTCTCACACTAGTGAATCTAGTCATTGCGCTGGTGAATGATGCTGAATGATGCCGCTGTCTGATGATCTGCCAACAGAATCCCGCGTTCAGTAGGGATTGCGTCATCAACATCGGACTGGTTTCGCGCTTATACTAGAAAGTTAGCCTGATACCGCCTGTTACATTTTGTGGAAAAGGGAGAAGAAAAATTATGCCAAACAGAAAACGGACGCAGAATAGAGGAAGAAAAGATGTGGAGGAGACAGACGCGGAAGACAGTAGTGTTGGTGAGTACAAATACATGTTTTGGTCGTGCTTGAAAACTTACATTGACAATGAGGTAGATTGCTAGCAAGCTACTTACACAGTAGCTAGCTACTCATATGCGGCAGCACTGAACTGTATAACGAGTTCAGTGAATAAGAAGCGAGAGTTAACTGTAGCCTGTGAACGGTAACTACCATGGGACGTCTCAGCATGTGTCTCCTGATGTCAGCAAACCAAATGAATCTAGTGAACGTATTATAAAGACAGTATAAGATGATAGCCTAATGAAAACCTCTAAATGCGGTCTGTAATTGAGTAATCATATAGTAATTCACACTGTTCACCTGAACAATAAGCTAGTCTGGCATTAGAAAAGGAAATTGACTGAACTCCATTAGTTTATTTTTTGTTTCTGTCAGATAGGTTACTTTAATAGGCTAATAATTTATAGGCTATTTTATGAAACCGTGCTTGAATAGAAGAAACACATTCATTGTCTTAAAACAATGTTTATTATGAACGCTGTAAGTATAACATAACATCAAGTTATCTTTAGCTTGGTAACTGTGATGCCCTTTGTTAAAAGTGATCAGTTTAATATAATTTAAGTTAATGATTACAAGCTAAAATAAACAAATAACTTAGAAGTTAATAAATGCATATGTACTATTTAAGTTAAGTAATAAATAATAATTGTAATTCATGTTGAAAGTCTAAAGTCTAAAAACAGCGTTTTGGTTTGAGAGAGTAAGACATCTCTTAGACCAGCGTTGCTTGTGCATAGAGCTTCCTCGAGGGGGAGCGCTCCTTTTTTCTCTACAATCTGGGACTATTTCTTTGTGTTTCTGGTATATTTTGCAACGTGTTCGTGGGCAGAGAATAAGCTTCCAAAAGCAATTGAAAAGACGTGAAAATCAATCCAATGTGTCTATAAACGTTTGTACCTAGGAAAAACATTCGTCTTTGTAAATGTGTGATGTGTAAACGTGACTTTGCACAAGTTGTGATGTACATGATGCTCGTGTTATAAGTTTGGCTGAATGCCAGTTAATTTATTCCATTGTATGTATACTTTGCAGTTAAAAAAATACATTCATAAAGATTTCTGCAAACAAGAAATCCTTGTGGAGAATTTTATTTACATGTTAGCTGGCTGTCTAGCATTACAAGGGACGGTTTTTGAGGACAGCACACTAACCCTTGCATTGCTTCTGGACAACGTTATGGCATGTCTTCTGTAAGGATAACTTAATTTTCTACATTCATTCAATAATGACACATGCAATTCCTTTTAGGTGTGGCAGCAGCCCCCACAGCACAGCTGTCAGTGAGCAATATGGCACAAGAGTTGCAAATGTGCAAGCAGAAAATGGAGTGGCAGAAAGAAAAGATTGAGGAGTTAACTAAGGACTGGGATTTCCTGAAAGAGCAATTGGCCTCAGGCAAGTCTCCCAACACAATGTTTAGTCAGAGTATTGGTTTGATCTTAGTTAGGTAGAACCGCCACAGTCATCCACCAAGTAATCCAAGAGTATATAGATCCGTATTAGCAGATTCACACATTCTCTATCCACAACCTATCAGGATATTGAAATGCTGTTATTTAACAATTCATGATGTTAAAGTCTTGTCTTAGTAAGGTTCTGGTTTAAGAGGCAGTCTTTGCTTTCATATGCCAGGCAGCAGGTTACATCATATCAAGTCATGACAGGAGCTTCTATCTGTCTGTGTTGTTTGTGTACCTGTTATTCATATATCTCCTAAAGGGGGATGTGCGATATAATTTATGATAGTATTGAGATTGTTGTTTTAACATTTGTATTTAAATTATTTAAAAAGTAGTCGGGGGGAAAAGTATGACCATGAACTTGCAAGGTCTGGCACATATGCGAGCACATATGCGCGCACATATGCGTTGTTATGTATGTGTTGTGACTCTTATGTTTGTATTTTAATCTTTGTAAATAGCTCTGAAAAGAGAGGAACCCAGCGCCACTTGTACTGCCGGTTCAAACAGTGTTCATACATTGGACTCATCCTCGGAGGCATCCTCGGAGTCATTCTCAGAGTCATTCTCGGAGTCGTCCTCAGAGGACAAGAAAAAAAAGAAGAAGGGGAAAGGGAGAAAGAAGGCATCAAAGTCTAAATTCGAATCCAAAACACTGCAAAGAGGTTAGAAATACAGATTTCTCCACTTTCCACTCTCTTGGTTGCAAGATCACTCCTTTGCTCTGTTTTGTTCTCCAAGCTGGCTCTTCATGATGTGACATTGCATGTGTGATTGTTTTCAGCACTCACACAGTGAATTCTAGAGGAATAGCCTGTGGTCATCTCAGTACATACATCTCATATTCTAGTGACAAGTCTAGTCAGATTGTGTGTGTGTGTGTGTGTGTGTGTGTGTGTCAGACAATGTGTATGAGGACAGTAATATAAATGACAAAATCATACTGTAAATAGCACTAATTGTTTGTTCTCTTAATTCCAGCCCGGAAGCCTGAACAAGTTTTGGCGCGGTACAAGACTATCATGAAGTACTTCAAGAGGCTTGGGACCATGTCGAGGGCATTCAGAAGGGTTGGTGTTGACCGGAACACAGTAGTGGTCAATGCCCCAATTGCTGAGTTGTATATTGCTGCACCAGACCAGTATAAAGATGTTTTGAAAACTCATTACACTCATACCACAAAATTGAGCGAATTTGCAGCACAGTGTGCGTCTGCAATTACAGGCGATAAAGAGATAGGTGATGTGGTGAACAAGTTAAAAGCTAGTGGTAAGCTGCTACCACTGAAGAAGAAGTGATCAGCCAATAAGTGATTTTTTTCTGTGCGTGTTCTTTGTTGAAGAACAGAATTTCTGTACATTATATATGTATGCATATATTGTTTTGTTTTCTGATAGTCCATAGATGCTGCTGTGCTAAAAACACATTTTGAATTGAAAAACAGAATTTACTTACCTTTGAATAAATGTTTGTATGCATTTAGCACTTTGACATTTCTTTCCTTTTTCTTAAAATAATTTCTTTTACTTGTGTCTCTTTGGCAGCTTTTGCAACTCACTTATAAATGCCTTGTAAAGCATAGCAAGTCCCCACTTTAGATGAACTCACACCATGTAGTCAACTAATCAGTAAAAACTCATGAGTTGATCATGAATTTGAGTGTTGTTAAGTGTTTGTTAAATTTGTGCTAATGCTAACTATCATCATAGTCATATTTCTGAAGGCATGTCCAAATAGAACAATACATGTTTGTGTTCAGGTTATGTTTACAACTTATTTATAAATGCTTTGTAAAGCATAGAAAGTGCTCACTTTAGATGGGCTCACCCAATATACTTTACTAACCAGCAGTAACTCCTGAGTTAATCATGGATTACGTCGTTGGTAAGTATTTGTAATATACAGTATGCATTAACACCCCAGCTATTGGTTTAGGCCTATATGTAAGTCATACCATTTTATTTAAGGCATGAACAAATGTAGGTCTAAATTGTCTGTTAATCATTAACTTCAAGGTTTTAACAGTCGTATACGTTCCAAAGTACCTAGTTAATGATGGTAAAATGACAATTTACAAATAGTTAATGCATTATTTATAAATGATGGAAAAAAACACAAGCATTTTACATGGGATTGGTTACTATTGACATAAAGTGTACTATTTACAAATGCTTTGTAAATTATGAACAACTAAATTACCAATAGTTTGTAAATAGAATGTTCACAATTCTAATAAGTGTCAAACTTCTATTTATAAACATAATTTTGGACAGCCTTATTTACTATGAACAAGCCGTTTATGAGCTTGTGTACAAATGCTTTATTGATGAGAGTTAACATTGGAGCAATGCTTCACAAATGATGAACAAAGCATTTAGTAATAGCTTTAACTTATTTACAATGGCAACAAAAGATAAGCTTATTTACTATGAACAAAGCATTTATAACTGTGTGAACAAATGCTTTACTATGGATTAATTATGTATGAACAATACATATTTAAGGATGAACAAACCATTAACCAATAGGTAAATGCTTAATAAATTATTAATTGTGTGTAGTTATTATAAAGTGTTACCATTTCTAGAAATAAGGGTTGAAATAATCTGGTCTCTTTCATGAAATCACACATTTATGTTGGATGATTATGATGATGATGATCATAATCATTTTCTATGCCTCTGTCATTTTTGGACTTTTCGACGTAGACTTGACCTGACCCTTAGACTTCGACGATTACAAATTATTACACTTTTTTTTTTGTGACAACATTCTCATCTAAAAAATAATCTCCTAATGCGATAACCGTACCTGTCTAGTAATGATGAGAACTATCTCTCTGAGCTCTGAAGCAGAGGAGAAACACACATTATTCTTTGTCTGCTGCCCTGAGAATCTGCATTAATGAGCTTAGTCAAACTCCTCATATCTAAAGCAGATGCTACTTCTGATGTCTCATTGCTCACAGTAATATAGTGCAAAGCGTGAACATTCTGTCAGATTTCTTTTGACTTTGGCAAATAGCTCCTTCAAACACCAATGGCCTTATAATAGCTAGGTACTGTAATACGCTATAGTGGCTGCACAAAACTCCAGCAGCAATATCAGCATTTATGGACTGAAGGGCAGAAGATTTAAGAGGGCAAATACAGTAATAGGCTAGTACAGTGTCTAGATATTTTTAAAGTTTTACAGTCAGTTCCATTTTGTAGAGGTGTTGAAATTAATCACATAATCGATGCATCGCGATGCAGACGTGGATGATTCTGCATCGATGCAGTGAAAGAACATAATTGATTATTTCGCAGTGACAAAAATAAGTTAAAAAATTGTCCCAGCTGTGTCATGGGCAGAAACAAACGCTGGACACTGGATGTTACTGCTTAAATGCAATATTGCAGTAATGAAGTTTCCATAAAATAACAGTTGTTTTTGTAAGGGTGCTTCAGGCCTAGTAATTTCAATATTATTAGCTTTATCCTTCATATTTACAATAGTAGAAATGTGTAATACAGTACAATACAGTACAATTACAGCCATGTCATTTTCTGTAAGTTATGCATCTGGTGAAAAAATGTTCAATATAGCCATGAAAGACTTGAGACTTGACTTGGACTTGGGACGAAAGACTTGAGACTTGACTTGGCATTACGCCTCATAGACTTGAGACTTGACTTGGACTCGTGCACAAAGACTTGAGACTTCACTTGGACTTGGAAAAAATGACTTGTGAAAAAAAAAAAAAAAAAAACAAGCGGTCAGCATGTGTCTCTACCCTATCCCTACATGGTTCGGAGCTCGCAGGAGGTATCGATTTGTCAGAAGGCGTCGCAATCAAGGTGACCTCCGGTTGCTCAAACAAGCCTCTGAGAATCGCTCTGTACTCTCAATACGACTCTGGAATTGTCAGTCGGCCGTCAACAAAGCGGACTTCATCTCGGCCTATGCTAAACACGTAGCCTTAGACGTCCTGGCCCTCACCGAAACATGGATCAAACCTGGAAATAATGCCACCCCAGCGGCACTTTCTGTCAACCACACTTTCTCCCACACCTCTTGTCCAGCCGGACGGGGCGGTGGGACAGGCCTGCTCATCTCCAACAACTGGGAATACAACCAACTGATACCCAGAGCTACATACAACTCCTTTGTATACCATGCCACACTGGTGACAGCACCTGTCAAAATCTACCTGGTTGTCATGTATCGCCCTCCTGGCCAACTAGGAGACTTCTTAGACGAGTTTGATACACTGCTCTCATCCATTCCTGAGCACGACTGCCCCTTGCTTGTCCTTGGCAATATGAATCTACATCTGGACAACCCAAGCTCTTCTGACTTCCTCTCACTCATCCATTACTTTGATCTACAGCTGGTTCATAGTCCTCCAACTCCAAGCAGGCAAGGTACTGGATCTTGTACTTGTCCGCAACTGCTCTACGGAATCCCTGACTATAACACCTCTGCACCTCTCGGACCACTACTTCATCCAGTTCAGCTTACGCCTCCCTGTAGTATCTCGGACTATCCCTCCTCTGGTATCGTTCCACCGCAATCTCCGCAATCTCTCTCCCTCTCACTTTGCTTCTCTTGCTGCCTCTGCTCTTCCACCAGCATGTACATTCTCCTCACTTGAGGTCAATGATGCCACTGAGTCTCTGTGCTCTACCCTGAGAACGTGTCTTGAGGCTATGTCCCCTATCCACCAAACCGGCTCGGCCCTCCCAACCGCATACTTGGCTTGATGATTCCATCCGTCGACAGTGTACAAACCTCAGAGCTGCTGAAAGGCAATGCCGCATATCAAGAAATCTTTCTGACTTAAACAGGTTCCAGGCACTGCTCTCTTCCTTCTCATCTGATGTCACTGCTGCAAAGAAGGCTTTCTATAATGACAAAATTCCACAGTATTCTATTATCTATATCTATCTATCAAGGGTGATGCCCTTGATGCCCATTTTGCTGGTTCGAATCCTACCTCACTGGGCGACTGTTCAAAGTATCCTGGCTAGGACACACCTCTGTGCCTCACCACCTTGCTACTGGAGTGCACCAAGGATCTGTGTTGGGCCCCCTTCTTTTCTCCATCTACACCACTTCTTTGGGCCAAATCATCCGCCAGCACGGCTTCTCTTACCACTGCTATGCCGATGATACCCAGCTCTATCTGTCATTCTCACCCGATGACCCAACCATCCAAACGCGAATCTCAGATTGCCTCTCTGACATCTCTGCATGGATGCAAGACCATCATCTCCAGCTGAACCTCTCAAAAACCGAGCTGCTGGTCCTCCCAGCTAAACCAACTATTCACCACAACATTTGTATCAACTCTGGCTCCTCGTCTCTTGCTCCCTCACGGGTAGCCAGGAACCTAGGTGTTGTTATTGACGACCAGCTAACCTTCAATGACCATGTTGCTTCTGTTGCCCGGGCCTGCCGCTTCGCACTGTTCAATATCAAAAAGATCAGACCATACCTAACTCAATAAGCCTCCCAATTGCTGGTTCAAACTATGGTCCTCTCACGCCTACTGCAATGCCCTTCTGGCAGGACTTCCTGCCTGTGCCGTCAAGCCACTTCAGATGATCCAAAATGCTGCGGCGCGTCTCATCTTCAATCAGCCAAAGAGGACGCATGTCACCCCTCTGCTAATTGAGCTCCACTGGTTGCCTCTGGCGGCTCGCATCAAATTCAAATCACTGATGCTGACTTACAAAGTGCTTAGAGGATCTGCCCCTTTTTATCTAAGCGCTCTCATAAAGGCTCGGGCTACCCCCCGACAACTCCGGTCCTCCAATGACTGTCGACTGGCAGTCCCGGCACCTCGCACAAGGCAATCCAGACTCTTCTCATGTGTCGTCCCACGCTGGTGGAATGACCTACCAAAAACAATCAGAACAGGGCCATCTCTGGAGGCCTTCAAAAAGCTCTTAAAGACCCAGCTATTCAGAGAACATCTTCTATCCTAGCACTAAAATGAACTGAAGCACTATTCCCTAGCATTATGTTCCTTAAGGTTTCTGCTATGTAGCTTGACTGTTATCCTCTTTTTAAGTTTAGTTTGGATAAAAGCGTCTGCTAAATGCATTAATGTAATCTCTGACGTGAGTTATGTGAAATGTTCTTTTAAATTATGTTGTTATATTCATTACGCATCTGTATGATCTTTGTCTGGTATTAACAAGTTAAATAATGCACACTGGCAGTTTAAAACTTTATTTATTGGTTAAAACTTTTGTAATAACTCCATAATCAATTCACTCACCGGAAAACAAACCGGCCAACTTTATTATTATTATTATTATTATTATTATTATTATTATATCTTAGTTTTATATAGCGCCTTTCAAAATACCCAAGGTCGCTTAACAGTATGTAGGCATATGTAATGTAAGCATGTAAGTGGGGGAGGGGGGGGGGGACTAGAGGCCAAAGGCCTCTGTGAAGAGATGTGCTTTGAGGTACTTTTTAAACCGGGGTAGTGAGGGGGCACATTGGACATGAAGGGGTAACTTGTTCCAGAGAGTGGGGGCAGCTACATTAAAGGCTCTGTCGCCAAAGGTCTTGAGTCTGCTGCGGGGGACGGTCAGGTGGCCCTTGCAAGAGGACCGCAGGGATCGCAGAGGGGTGTAGGGGTGGAGAAGGTCAGTAAGTTAGTGGGGAGCCAGTCCATGGAGAGATTTGTAGGTGAGGAGGAGGACTTTGTAGCTGATGCGGGATTTGATGGGGAGCCAGTGAAGCTGTTTGAGTATGGGAGTGATGTGGTGCCAGGGCCTAGTGCCTGTTAGAACCCTTGCAGCAGCATTCTGGACATACTGAAGTCTATCCAGGGCTTTTTTTGGCAGACCTGACAGGATGGCTTTGCAATAGTCCAGACGGGAGGAGATGAAACAGTGAATGAGGGTCTCTGTTACTGAAACAGAGAGTGAGGGCCTGAGTCTGGAGATGTTCCGTAGGTGATAGAAGGCAGATTTGGTAATTCTTTTGATGTGAGACTGAAATGATAGAGTAGGATCCAGGATGACGCCCAGATTGCGGACTTCGGGGGATGGATTGATGGAACAGCCATCCACATCCAGGTGGAGGTCCCCAACCTTCCTGAGCAGTGGCGCCGGTGCCACCACCATGAGGAAACAAATGGATTTTTCCACTGGGAAGAAATAGAGAGGTTTCCCGGGTTCTTGATGGGGTAACCCATTGGCACGGGGGTGTTTCAGTAGTTTGGAGTTTATATGCAATTTTGTTTTGCAAACTTATTTTGGTGTATGTCAATATTTCCTTTTTGTACAGTTTTTGTTTTGCACATTCTCTCTATATATTTGTAAGTGTAAATATTAGCACTTTATAGAAAAAAAAAAAAAAAAAACAGAATTATTTCGTTAAATTCTACTTGGTCTCCTCCGTCTTCCCTACTGCTGTGGCTATCTTATACCCAGCAGTGACTGTGGCAGCCATGTGACTTGTATAATTCCAAAAATCCAAAATGTGTGAAATTATCAGCTTTTAAAATATTTGGAGCGTTTTTAATTGCTCTAATTGCATTCATGGGGAATGCATTGCGATGCATCGAGATATCAAATCGAATCATTGACATGATAATCGTAATCAAATCGTGAGACCAGTGAAGATTCACACCTCTATTATTTTGTATATATTACCTGTATAAGCTTATTTGCCATATTATTTGTAATTAGACAATTACCCAGTTTGTTTCCATTGTCCCAATATGACTTTAGTGTTTTAGCTACAGTTAGGCATAGCTAAATTCTATTGAATCTTTGGAATTCATTCCCAAAACCTATTTTTGGTTGATGCTGGGCATGTAAAAGCTAGTGTCATATCTGAGTTCTGTGGTAATAGATCCGATGGATCCCAATGATTCAATAGAACTTGGTTATGTGATGTCTGGAGGAAGAGAAGACTTGGAATGCTAGCAGCTTCTACACATAATGGCAACAACTTCTACACACAATAAACAGGGGAGTGCTGTGGAAACTCAATAAAAGGAATAAATTAGCTTGATAATTACGGTTGGAATGTTATGAATCCCAGTAATTGCTGAAGTGGTTTTGTCATCTTGGGCTGATTGACTGCTAGCCACACGATAGCAGCCTGGCTCGGTGGTTGCGTGTGGCCCACAGGCTACCGCCTCCCAAGGCAGCATGTACTCCTCAGTGTGCTATGGTAAACACCACTCCGACAATATCCACGGGCTGACGGCAACAACACTGCATCCTGTTGTGCCCCAGTCATAACAACAAACTTACAGTATTGTCCCAGTTCGCCATGTCAATAATGCATGGCGGTCTCATCTAAGTTAATAATTGATTTTGCACGTTATATAATTGCTGTTTCCACAGAGTTCTGCATTATTCAGCCTGGAGGGGGAGAACGATTGTTTTGTGTGTCTGCGTGTGCGTGGTGGTTGGGGGTTGGGTTTGGTGTGATTGGGGGGGGGGGGAGGACCTGCCTGCCTGCCTGCTATCTTGGCATGTCACTGTTATGCATCGCTCACATCACCCAGACACACGCACACACACACACATGTAGGGAAGTCGATGAGCGGTGGGAGTCGGGTGGTAAGGATCACAGAAAGGCGGTAACTGACTGTGTGATGCAAACAAGCTGTTGTTGTCTGCCTCCAGTCTCAGTACTGAGTCCCTGCCAGCCCCTACTCCAAAGCCTCAAGCCCTTCCTCTACTCTCCAGATGTGCACTGTTACACTCATGATTTGGTTATATTTATGTCAGTCTAGGTTATTAATGATTTCCCACAGTGCAGTCTGTACTTTGTTCTTTGATGGGTTGAAAAAGTGTTTGAATTGAAATTTGCTTTAGATTGGACATATTTGGAGAACTGTGTTATAGGGTTGAGATTAGGTTAGGATTTGTACACGTATATAGGGCCCTATGAAATCTGTTTTATTTTTTCCCCAAATTCAGTTTTATTTTTTCCTAAATTCCACTTTTTCCGTTTTTTTATTTTTCTGAATTCTGTGTTTTACGTTTTATGTTTTAAATAGTTTTGGGGGGAAAAAAGGTCCATTACAACTTTTTTTCATTATACAGCTCAACTTCATTAACAGCATTTGCAGAAAAGTTGTTGGCCAAATGCATAATATTTGGATGGATATAGCTCTGCCTGAAATCTGGTTGTCAATCACAAAGATTCTAGAGCGCTCCGCTCTAAAATCTTTGGTTAATCACATATTTCATAACTTCTTAGAAGCTGCTGGTTTTGCAGCAGAGGCTGGCTACGTTTAGACATATACCTTGCATCTGTGAGGATTGGAAACTCGTGATTAACAAGATATGGTCTCTAGGCAACCTCTGAGACTCTGAGAAATTGAAAGTTGTGACAAAAGCGGGCAGAAACCGTGTTTGTCTTTTAAGTGGGCGATCACATATATTTTGTGAACGTGGAAATGCCCGAATTCCGTTCGATTCCGTGTTTATCAGTAAATTCTGTTTTTATGACTAGATTCCGTGATTCCGTCCACATTTACCGCATCGCGGAAATCATAGGGCCCTACATATATAATCATGCCTATCATTTCATTTATGTATGAACATTTGAATCATAACATCAACAAAACAAAACACAACACAACAAAAACAGTTCTAAACAATAAGGTAATGTTATGCAAAAAAGTGCAAGTAGGCTTAGGGCATATACTTGGATAAAATACAGGATATAACAAGACAAGACATAACATATAGTAAGTGTTCCAACAGTGTTGTTTTTAGTGCAACACGATTGTAGCAGCAGTAGTAGTAATATAAATAGTGGTAAAAAAAATACTAAAATATATATCAGCAGGTGTGTGCAATTTGCAATGCAGAGGTAGTTGTTTTCAGTCAAGAGTTGTTTTTAGTATCAGTAGAGTATTTGCTGACATTGACCCATATGTGAAATTCACTTGTGATTGCGCAAATAGAATATCATAGCTACATGCACAGCGCCATGGGAGATGGAATGACCCATAAGGGCTACTGCATGGCTGTAGGGCTGTGGCTGCAATGTTTGTTTTAGCTGAGAGAGGAAGGGAAATAGCCACCCGTGGGAAATGATGAGTCATTCCAGCCCACCCCCCCAGCAGTCTTCAGTTTTAAGCTGTAATTCTAAGCCCCATAACAAACAAACACACCACACACACACAAACATATAAACACGCACATTTTCTCTCTCTCACACACACACACACACACTCTCAGATCCTCTTTAATGAAGGATTGCTAAAGCCCTATCATGTTCTCGAGAGAGCACTGAGTTGTTTTTTTTACCCCCTGCTTGTCGCCCTCCCCGTGTGCCACTTTGGTGGGATTTTGCACAAACAAATCACATGTGCAGTGTCACCGTCTGAATAATTTAGTACGTAATATCTCAGTGTGTCTGACAGGTCACTGGGGTGATGGGGATCTGTGATAACGGAGCCGTGCGTTTGCCACCTGGGAAGGAAGGAAAAAGACAAAGCCATATGCCGTGCGAATATTCGTCATTCGCTCAGTTTTCCAGCTGTCTCTTTCCTTTCTTGTCATGGCGAAGCCAGTTTGGCTTGCGGAGCATTTTCTGCAAGAGCTGCTCTGCGTTGGCGAGGATAAAGCTGTGATGGGAGTCTTTGGTTGTGAAGCTGCTAACCCTGGCAGCCGTGACTGGTGTTAATGACCACTAATAGCAGCGATGGCAGCCGTGGTCGTGACTGTGGCGTAAGCATATTTCACAAGCGCGTGCTATTTTTTCTCCCTCCTTCCTCCATTTTCTGATTTTGTTTTTACACTTTTATTGAAGGCAGGGAACAGCAGAGCGGAGTCTGATGGGATTCGCTCTGACTGCTGTCAGGTCTTTAGCAGTTTAGCTCTTGGCTACGCTTAACCCCCACACAGGCGCCCTGAACCACCTGTGCTCCAGCCACTTGTCAACCCCATCACCACCCCCCTCCCCTTCCCCCCACCACCCCCCCCAACACACACACACACCTCCACCTCCACCCCAGACCATGGGGCACCACGGATGATCATCAGTGTGTCATATCCTGTCTGAGCCAGTGTCCATCACTATGGGGGCTCCAGACACAAGCATATGGTGTTTATTTACTGGAGGGGGGAGGGGGCTGAGCTTAAAAGGGGTTACTGACTAAAACAGATGATAGGTTGGGCTGGGGTGGAGAGGTGGGTGCTTTGGGGTTTGAGAAGAGGTGCACTGCTGCTGCCTGTCGTTGGACCTTATTTTCACAAGAGCGCTTCGTTGTGTAATGTCAAGTGGGTCCTGAGCTGCACTTGAGATGCTAAGTCGCCCTTTGATAAATATGACACATATGGAGTCGTGCTATGGATTAGAATTGAAAACCCAGGCCCTATGCAGTAACGCATGGCCATTGATACTGGCAGCTTGGCGTTTCTCACTGTGACGCTACATCGTATAAGCCCCTAGCCAAGGGATCTGCCATAGGAGAGAGGGAGGAAAGTGCTTTCTGTCAGGGACATGTTGAGAATGTATTTATGCAGAGTTTGATTCCGAAGCACCACACGGAAGGCAGGCAGAACACGCGCGCACACACACACAGTACACGCACACATGTTAAGAATCAGACACTGCATGCATAAATATTTTCGTTTTCACTCGTATCTGGCAGAAATGGACAGATTGACAGCCAGTCTCCAGTCCATTGTGCTAGTCCTTCAAAGCAAATTGGATTGCTCTCTAGATAAGACCTAATGAGAATCCCTCCGACTTAGACTGAGCTTGACTAACAGTTCCTTCAAAAGTCTGCATACTCTCACTTGGCTCACACATCTTTTCAGCAGGACTACATTCCTTAAAGATTGCATAATAGAGCACTCACATGCTGTAAACATTATTGTTTATTTTGGAGAGATGGCTGGAAGGTGCACCTCAAGTCCCAGCTCAACTCTTCAGCTGAATGAAATGGTCTCTCCTGGATCAGATGTGTTTGAGTTGCATTGCTGGAAAAATAGTAACTGAATGGTACTATGTTTGCACAGGTTCTAGGCCATGCTCAAGCTGTTTGTTAGTTCTCTCTAAACTGCTAAAGCCTGTGAAGGTGGTGAAGTGTGTTTGTCTGTATGAAGGGCAGGTAGGGGTATTTAAAAGCCACTATGAAACAGGGCTATGTTATGCATAGAATTCCATAAAACTTAGTGCAGATTACTACGGAGCTAAAGTCATCAGGCTGTTTAGGATTCATGCCCTCTTATGTTGCGTTGTGGGTGTGATATCATAGTTTGGCTACTTAGGCAACAGACGCACACACACACACACACACACAACCCTCTGCATTTTAATCCACTAGAAACATTGTCTGAAATCATATTTCACTTTAGTATTGGGCCGGAGTTCACTGATGACAACCTCTGAGATAAATGCTCTGTCTGATCTGCTATTGTGTAACAGTGTAGCCGCAAGCATCTCTCCCGCCTCGGGATTAATGCAAAATTGGATTCAGGAGAAAGTGGTTTTCACAACAAACACGGCTGTGGCCACATTCATCAATGTTAGGCTTCAAGAAGGAGAGTGAGGGACACATACTATCAAATATTATCAAATACTCCCTCTTAGGGGTGGGAATTGAAAGGATTTTATCAATATTGATGCCATTGTCAATCCGTTGTCCTTTATCAATTCTTGTATCAATTCCTTAGTAACAATGATCGAAAGTAGCCTACACATGTTTCTAGTATCAACTTCATCTATGAATCAGATTTGTCAAGAGGCCAAGAGCTGAATAGTCAGGCAAAGAAAGATTGTGTTTTTAAATATGAAAACTAAATTCATTCTTTTCCTCCACCAATATTCTAGTTATACAGACAAGTAAAGATACTTGTACATTAAGGTGCATTAAGAGGCTGCCAATGTAAAGAGGTGATTATCCAGTAGCCACAAGGAATAAAGATGGACACTTAGTTTTGAGCTCTGAAGCCATAATGCTGTATGTGAGATGATGACTCCTGACTTATGAATGGGGTCTCTGGATTTGGTTTATGTAGTCATGGCTGCCATAAGACTTGGAGGGCTTCTCTGCGTACAAGGGTCTGGATAAGATGGCCCGTGTAGACCTGGAAAGATGGAAGGTAATGGTTGCTGGAGTGAATGTCTATGCAATAGTAAATGTCCAAGGCATTACTAGCATCATTATGTATCTTGCATTACTGCGCTCTGTGTTGCAATATGCAACACACCCACTTGTATTTTAAGGAAGAATTGAGATTTTTAATGGAGCATTATCTTTGACATGTTGCTGACTTCAGAGCCATGGAATGGGTGATTTTATTCAAGGATACAGTCAAAATAGGCCTTTTAATTTGCCGCTGTGGTTCAAGTCTCTTCCAGGCAGCTTATCTCTTAAAACTTGTGGCTCACAAAGAACAAAACGCCATTTGAACTTTAAAGGTCTAAGAGGAAATATCCGCCACTGTTCGGATTGGCAGAGGCCTTGCATCAGAATTAGGCTGTTGGAATTCATAACTGTACTTGCCCATTTGTGTGACTGCTTCTGCCTCTCTCTCTCTCTCTCTCTTCCATCTCTCCCTCTTCTTCTACTTCTTTTTCACAACAGAGTGAAAAAAGCAATCCTTCAAGAGAGGCTTGAAATGGCAAGTCCACTCCGATGTCAGCATAGCGAGGTAGTGTCTGTGTGTGTGTGTGTGTGTGTGTGTGTGCTTGTGCTGTTCCATCACTCATCTCCGCTGAGCTCTCCCATGCTGTACCTGCCCACACATCACCACCTTTGTCATCCCAGCAGAAAAGACCAGCTGCTGCAGCAGCACAAGCAGCAGCAGCCCTACTTTATCATTCATTATAATATAATATTTTAATACCTAATTGCCATTAATAGTATTTATCTAATTATTTATTCATTATTAGTTATTGCAAGAGTGTGTGGCATGACCTGTACTCCCATGCTGGCCATGGATTGCACCGGATGCTGAAATCTTCCTGGCCTCGAGAAATTAGAGAGGGCAAAAAATAGACTACACACATACTGTAAGACTTAATAAATAAATAAAAAAATAAATTAAACACACACATACACAGAGACGTATGCAACTCTTCAGGGTACTGACCCTCTGAAGCCGGTGAGCCCCTGCAGCTGGTGTCATTATGAGATAATTAGGCATCACTAATGGAGATCTGCCTCCATTAGAATCGGCTAGATTTACAGGCGCCTTCCATCCCTCTCATTTCCATAGCGACAATGAGGTTTTTATAGAGAGTATCGGGAGCCCATGCAGCAAATGATGCCATAAAGGCTTTTTTTTTTACTATTCATCTACAGCCAACTCTAAAGCTCTCTCCACAAAGCTTTTTCAATGTGCTTTTAGCGTTTTGCGTGTGCCCCTGAAACAATCAATGGTGCCGTGAAGAATGTTTCTTTGATAGGCAACATAGATTTTTGGTATAACGTGAAAGGCTGTTGGCTCAGGCAAGGGAGGGAGATCATCCCCACCTCCCTCCACTGTCCCTGTCTACACCACCTCACTGCCACTGTTCGTCTCCTTTCCACCCCACCCCCAGCTCATGAGCTCATGATCTGCCTGGTGAAGGGCCATCAGCTGTCTTGACACCCATGAACCTCCAGCTCGCCTGTGGATATTAATGGTCAACACAGAGAGTGATTCATACTAATGAGTGCGGGGACCTCGGATACACATACACACACACACACACATTCATTCATACACATTCACACTCTTGCACGTGCACACACACATAGCCACTTTGTCATGCACCTTTCTCTCTCACGAAGACATATACTGTACACCACATAGACACCAGCACATATGCACTCTCTATCTATCACACATACATCTATATCACACACACACACACACACACACACACACACACACATGCATGTATATATACACTAGGGATGAGACGATTACAGATTTTGATGTTGCGATTATTGCGAGGGAAATAATTGTGATTATTATGAAATAATATTTCTATTTATATCCAAATTGATTATATTATTAAATCCTAATTATATCAGAAATGTCCTACTGCTTCATTTAACTCCAGTTTTTGAAGTGGGTGCAAAAGGATTCTGTAACAGCTGGTTGTTGAACTGCAGCACCAGCTTTCGTTTAAAGGTGAAAAAGAGAAAAAAATTAATTAATTACCCATATTAAGATTATCTTTGTTTTGACCTACAAATAATCAATGTGCTTTACAGCAGTGTATTTACCACTCCCACAATTATATTTGTGTAGGTAAAATATGTTGGCTACCATTATCATCAGTAAGTAAGTAATATATATTTTTAAAGCACATTTAAATACAGTTAAAGCACATTTAAATACAGTTCAGCTGACCAAAGTGCTGTACAAGAGAAGTAAAATACAATGAAATGGAATATAAAGTAATAATATCATTTAAGAGAACACAAACACTTTCAGACAAGATATATATATATGAGGGACAGTGGCAAGTTAGGGGGAGGGGAAGGCCAGACTATAAAGGTAAGTTTTAAGTCTAGATATAAAAACAGAGATGGATGGAGCACACTTGATGTCAGAGGGCAACAGCAAAGGCTCTATCACCTTTTAGTTTTAGGCGTGAATGGGGCACAGATAACAATAATTTATCAGTGGAGTGTGGATAAGGTCAGTAATATAAGGTGGGGCCAGCCCATGTAGGACCTTAAAAACAAGTAGTGAAATCTTAAACTGTACCCTGTATTGGATGGGGAGCCAATGCAAAGAGGCAAGAATTGGAGTAATATGCTCCCGCTTTAAAGTGCCAGTCAGCAACCTTGCCGCTGCATTCTGGACCAGTTGAAGGCAATATAGAAGGGACTGGGAGAGGCCAGTGTACAGGGAATTGCAGTAGTCTAACCGTGAAGTGAAAGGGAACTTGGGGATTTATAGGACCTTATGATCAGGGTTCCCGCGGGATCTTAAAAAGTCTAAAATTAAAAAAGTGAAATTTAAGGCCGTAAAAAGTCTAAAAAACGCATGTCTAGGTCTTAAATTTAATTGACCCAAGTCTTAAAATTATTTCCTCCGTTCATTTAAGCATTGTTCGCTGAAAAAATCAAGACAGTTCAGAGACAGTTGATAAGAACATGGGTAAGTGTATATTTAACGAGACCTGGCTCGATAACAGCGAGTGTTGCAGCTGGTTACAAGCTGTCCCCGGCAATAAACATGAAGCTCGCTGCTAAATATGCAAGAAAAATCTGCAGTTAGCGACATTGGGCGTAAAGGCACTGGAGTCCCATGCCAAAGCTGATAAACACCAGCTTGCCAGCTTGTTCATCAGTAAAAATGAAATGTTTTGAGAATATCTGGGATCATATGAATGTTTCGATCAATGTGTTGTGTTGGTCTTAATTTTCTAACATAATGGTCTAAAAAGGTTTTAAAATGGTCTTAAATTTAACTAACTGAAACCTGCAAGAACCCTGTATGATCATCTGTGTCAAAAGTAGACTTGTAGTCAAGACCGCTTTAACCGAGACCAAGACAAGACCAGAGGGTATCAAGACCAAGACCAAAACAAGACCAAGACAGAGACAGATCGGGTCAAGACCAAGTCAATGTCGAGACGAGACCAAGACAGAGACCAAGACCGAACAAACAAACAAACGGCTAGTGTTGATGTTACTTGCATGAATTGAATAAGAGCAGCATGCTGAGGTCAGAGGTTCAGTCTAAGTTAACATTCAATATAAGAAGGTATTATATTAACAACAGACAATGCCGAGACAGAGCATGTCATGAATGTGTGTGACTAAGCTCGTTCACTGTAAATGTTTCGCAGACTGGGTGACATAAACTATGTGTAACAATAGCATGATTGCTGTCACTGCACTATTAGAGGATTGACACTCCCTTTACTTTTCTGTGCTGTTGAGGACTGATATGACTGGTTCTGACTGGTCCAAAAGTCATCTGATAAAACAGCTAACACCTTCAACAACTGTGGGAAATATGTAACTGATTTTAATTTTGCTAAATTTGTAGATTGAATTGAAGATACGCAACGTTTCACGCTGGCGCTACAGTTGATTCTTTTGATTGGGTGAGCGCCAGTGATGCGCTGGTTGATCCAACTTGAGCGGTTGCCTGCGGTCCACCGTGGTCACCTGCGGTTACGGGTCAGCATAAAATATTTTTAATGACATTCGGGTCGCGGTCGGTCAGGTCGTTTGAAATAAAGATGCCGATTAAACTTTCGTAATTTATATAGCATTCAAAATGTTCTATTAAAAACAAATACTTTATGCAGCATGAGAATGCAGTTAAAGATGGAAGCAGTAAGAGAGAAGATGAAAACTGGGAGTGGAAGCTCCTAAAACACACGAACAGAAAGAGCAAAGTATGGGAGACATTTGTTGAAATAATGAAAGACAATGAGCATAGTACTGGCTTTGTCATGTGTACTTTGTGTGATGCTATTTACACATTTGGTAGCCCTGTGGCGTAACAAGCCAACATCAGGCCCATAAGCAAGATCATCAAGGCGCCCCCCCATACAACACATGATAGAGCAATGTCCAGTAATAGGTTAGCCTACCATAAACAGTCCATTAACACAAACAGAATGAGACAATCGTAAGAAGTAGCCCAAGCCAACATCACAAATAGAAAAAACTGCTGACTGCGCACATTGAACGAAGGAAAAAAAAAGCAAATGAAGAAAACACTGGTGCGCACCATAACAAACGCCTTCACTTCACTCTATAGCGCAGGGGTCTTCAACCGGGGGGCCGCGGAGGTACTGCAGGGGGCCGCGAAAATATTTCGTCTGAAGCATTTTTTTTCTCTTCCAAAAAATAAAAATGGTCATAGTTAACATAATGTTTAAAAGAAAATGGCTTCATATTCGTTTTTAAATAACACATTGTAGGCTACCCATGAATCATTCATGTGATCCCTGCGTAACATTTGGTAACCTATGCCAAAACACATTAGCATTTCATGTACAAATACAGGTCACCACTTCAGCCTGAGCCTGATGTGACATTGCCTCGCAAATTCCATAAGTCCTAGAGTAGAGAAGCTCTTTTCCACTCACCAGGTTCAGTGCTCTCACTAGGACCTGGTAGCTGATCAATTATCTTTAATTCTTTGTCCCACTATAATAAAAAATGTGACCCTTGTAATCTTTTTTTTATTTGAGTTGGATCATCGCGAACACTTCCCCCTGTGCGTGTTAAATAGCTTCGTATTCAGCAAACTCGTTCTTTTCATTCCGGGAGATAAATTATGTTTGATTCTTCTGTTCAGTGTTGGGACTGATGGACCCTGAACTTTGCGGGGTATTTGTTCTGTGTGATGTTTTGCTTTGTTTTTTTTTTTTAATGAGAGTCTGCGGTCTTTGCGCTTCAAGGGGCTCTGCGCGAATTCATTCATCCAACGTTCCATCACAATAAAACGATAACGATAATCTCATGTGTTTGTGTTTCCATCTGAAAGACGAAGTTATATTTACACAAGAGGAAGAGGCTTTCTGTCTGTATCAGTTTGCGCTAATGAAGCTTTGCCTGAATTTAGCTGAATATATCCAGCTAGTTAACCCTTGTGACATTCATTCTGTTATAGGGCGAATTTATGCAACTATGTAACGAGTTGTTACCCCCCTGTTAATAATATGTGTGCGTTCGTGTGTGTCCATGCGTGCATGTAGACACTCATGACTGACGGTCCAAATGACGGCAGGATTTGAGGTGGGCCAGGTGTGTATGGAGTAAGATAGCTGTCAAAACGTTTCCTTTCTCAACAAGTAATGCCTGTGAATGGGGCGATGATGTATTTTGACAGTTGAGTAACGTGTGCGAAGTCGTATCCATAATATTGAGAGGCGTATTGAAATTTTGATTTCGTACTAGTAATTTTTGAATTCGTATTTTTTATGCATTTACATTTACATTTACATTTATGCATTTAGCAGACGCTTTTATCCAAAGCGACTTACAAAACGAGGATAATAATCGAGCTACATAGCAGAAACCTTAAGGAGCATAGTGCTAGGGGATAGTGCTTCAGTTCATTTTAGTGCTAGGATAGAAGATGTTCTCTGAATAGCTGGGTCTTTAAGAGCTTTTTGAAGGCCTCCAGAGATGGCCCTGTTCTGATTGTTTTTGGTAGGTCATTCCACCAGCGTGGGACGACATATGAGAAGAGTCTGGATTGCCTTGGGCGAGGTGCCGGGACTGCCAGTCGACAGTCATTGGAGGACCGGAGTGTTCGGGGGGTAGCCTGAGCTTTTATGAGAGCGCTTAGATAAAAAGGGGCAGATCCTCTAAGCACTTTGTAAGTCAGCATCAGTGATTTGAATTTGATGCGAGAGCCAGAGGCAACCAGTGGAGCTCGATTAGCAGAGGGGTGACATGCGTTCTCTTCGGCTGATTGAAGATGAGACGCGCCGCAGCATTTTGGATCATCTGAAGTGGCTTGACGGCACAGGCAGGAAGTCCTGCCAGAAGGGCATTGCAGTAGTCAAGGCGTGAGAGGACCATAGTTTGAACCAGCAATTGGGAGGCTTGTTGAGTTAGGTATGGTCTGATCTTTTTGATATTGAATAGTGCAAAGCGACAGGCCCGGGCAACAGAAGCAACATGGTCATTGAAGATGCATGACTGAACTCATTTGAGAACTCACAAATATTTTATGCACAACTAAATACGCACATGTATCAAATACATGGACACAAATATTTTGACAGCAATCTTACTCCATAGGTGTGGGGGTCCGTGCTCAGTCTCTCTGACAGCCAAGGGGTCCTTGAGCTGAAAAAGGTTGAAGACCCCTGCTATAGCGTGAATAAACACCCAATAATTAAAAAAATAATTTTAATACTTAAAATGCTCACTTACATCATAGCTGCATTTCCCGGGCTGTCCTCTGCAAAGTTTTCGATCAAATCATTAATAGAGCACATGGTTCTGCTCTGTAGATAGACAGATAGATAGACAGATAGATAGATAGATAGATAGATAGATAGATACTTACTTACTTACTTACTTACTTACTTACTTAATTACTTACTTTCTTTGATTGATTGATTGATTGATTGAGTGTGTGTCAAGGTAGTAGTGCAAATGAGTCCAGTTGTGCAACAGTGCAAGGTTAAAAGTCTAGTGACCAGCAATAAATATGTGCATATGTAAAATGGGCAATAAAAAATATAAGCATAGCAATTTAACAGTTCTAGTATAAGTATATGGACAATAGGTAAAAATAAAAATAGCCTAATAATATAAAAATTACAGCATCAGTGCAAGGATAAGTCATATACAGTGGCTTGCAAAAGTATTCGGCCCCCTTGAACTTTTCCACATTTTGTCACATTACAGCCACAAACATGAATCAATTTTATTGGAATTCCACGTGAAAGACCAATACAAAGTGGTGTACATTTGAGAATGGAACGAAAATGATACATGATTCCAAACATTTTTTACAAATAAATAACTGCAAAGTGGGGTGTGCATAATTATTCAGCCCCTTTTGGTCTGAGTGCAGTCAGTTGACCACAGACATTGCCTGATGAGTGCTAATGACTAAATAGAGTATACCTGTGTGTAATCTAATGTCAGTACAAATACAGCTGCTCTGTGACGGCCTCAGAGGTTGTCTAAGAGAATAGGACCATGAAGTCCAAAGAACACACCAGACAGGTCAGAGATAAAGTTATTGAGAAATTTAAAGCAGGCTTAGGATACAAAACGATTTCCAAAGCTTTGAACATCCCACGGAGCACGGTTCAAGCAGTCATTCAGAAATGGAAGGAGTATGGGACAACTGTAAACCTACCAAGACAAGCCGTCCACCTAAGCTCACAGGCCGAACAAGAAGAGCGCTGATCAGAAATGCAGCCAAGAGGCCCATGGCAACTCTGGAGGAGCTGCAGAGATCTACAGCTCAGGTGGGGGAATCTGTCCATAGGACAACTATTAGTCGTACACTGCACAAAGTTGGCCTTTATGGAAGAGTGGCAAGAAGAAAGCCATTGTTAAAAGCAAACCATAAGAAGTCCCGTTTGCAGTTTGGCACAAGCCATGTGGGGGACACAGCAAACATGTGGAAGAAGGTGCTCTGGTCAGATGAGACCAAAATTGAACTTTTTGGCCAAAATGCAAAACGCTATGTGTGGAGGAAAACTAACACTGCACCTCACTCTGAACACACCATCCCCACTGTCAAACATGGTGGTGGCAGCATCATGTTCTGGGGGTGCTTCTCTTCAGCAGGGACAGGGAAGCTGGTCAGAGTTGATGGGAAGATGGATGGAGCCAAATACAGGGCAATCTTAGAAGAAAACCTCCTGGAGTCTGCAAAAGACTTGAGACTGGGCCGGAGGTTCACCTTCCAGCAGGACAACGACCCTAAACATAAAGCCAGGGCAACAATGGAATGGTTTAAAACAAAACATATCCATGTGTTAGAATGGCCCAGTCAAAGTCCAGATCTAAATCCAATTGAGAATCTGTGGCAAGATCTGAAAACTGCTGTTCACAAACGGTGCCCATCTAATCTGACTGAGCTGGAGCTGTTTTGCAAAGAAGAATGGGCAAGAATTTCAGTCTCTAGATGTGCAAAGCTGGTAGAGACATACCCTAAAAGACTGGCAGCTGTAATTGCAGCAAAAGGAGGTTCTACAAAGTATTGACTCAGGGGGCTGAATAATTATGCACACCTCACTTTGCAGTTATTTATTTGTAAAAAATGTTTGGAATCATGTATGATTTTTGTTCCACTTCTCAAGTGTACACCACTTTGATTTGGTCTTTCATGTGGAATTCCAATAAAATTGATTAATGTTTGTGGCTGTAATATGACAAAATGTGGAAAAGTTCAAGGGGGCCGAATACTTTTGCAAGCCACTGTACAAGTTCATGCATCAGTCAAGTATGAAGGTCAAGTATCAAGTTACAGTTATTGTTATTGGTCAAGTATGAAGTTACAAGTATACAGTAAGGAGGGGTTGTGCATGTGGGCTAATGTAGCCAGTAAGGTCCGTAGGCAGTGTCAACAATACACAGTATTGTAGAAAAATGTCTTGTAAGTGTATACGAGGGTTAAGATGCAGATAGACTATGCAGAGAAGTCCAGCTCTCCTTTTCCTTTCAGTGAAGAATTGTAGAGTTGTATGGCATGCACTAGCCTACTCCATGAAAAGTTAATCCTAACCTCCAGTTAAACTTACTGTAGCCTATTTCCGAGTAAGGTTTCTGTTTTAGTACCATGGGTAGGCCTATTGAATATTTTTATTTGGATAGACAAAGCTTGAAGCTTGTGCTTGTGAGAGCTTCAATTAGGCACACACACCAATGGGAAATCCTTGTTTACCTTGAATGTTGAGCATTAGGAAAATTAGCTTTAAAATGAATGCTGACACAGGACAAAAAGCCCGGTTTCCCCGGCTTCCCAGGAAGCGGAAGTCCGACACCCACTCCACACAGTCCCCACTGATGTAAAGTGGTTTGATGTCTGTCTTCCTCCTCCTGAAATCCATAATAATCTCCTTGGTCTTTGCTGTGTTCAGGAGCAGGTTGTTCTCTGTGCACCATGCTGTCAGACGCTCCACTTCATGCCTGTAGGCAGACTCATCTCCCCCTGAGATGAGGCCTGCCACCGTGGTGTCATCTGCAAATTTGACGATGGTGTTGCTGTCGTGGAAAGGGCACAGTCGTGTGTGTACAGCGTGAACAGCAGGGGGCTCTGCACACAGCCCTGTGGAGAGCCAGTGCTGATGTTGATGGTTGAGGAGATGTGGGGGCCCACCCTGACCCTTTGTTTGCGGTCTGTCAGAAAGTCCTTTATCCAGAGAATGGTGGAATGGGGGAGTCCCAGGTCTGACTGCTTACACACCAATCTGTGGGGGGGGGGATAGTGTTAAAAGCAGAGCTAAAGTCAATAAAGAGGAGGTGTGCGTAGTTCCCCTGATGCTCCAGGTGGGACAGAGTAGCGTGAAGGGTGACAGCTACAGCATCCTCAGTAGACCTGTTTGCTCTGTAGGCAAATTGGTGGGCATCAAAGGTAGTAGGGATGGATAGATGGATAGATAGATACTTTACTGATCCCCAGGGGGGAAATTCAAAGGATGAAGGACATGACGTGACTCCGGACCAGTTTTTCAAAGCACTTCATCAGGACTGGCGTGAGCGCTACTGGTCGGTAGTCATTCAAGCAGTTTACAGGTGATTTTTTTTGGTAAGGGGACTATAGTGGAGGATTTCAGGCAGTGTAGGACTGAGGCCTGGGACAGTGACAAATTAAAGATCTTTGTGAAGACCCCGGCCAGCTGTTCTGCACAGTCCCTTAGCACACGTCCAGGTACTGTCTCTGGTGGCTCCACCTCAAAGCGGGCGAAGAATTGGCTCAGCTCCTTTGCTAATGAGGCTTCACCATCAGCAGCTCCCTGCCTGGACCGTGGTAATGTGCTGAACACCCTGCCAGACCTGCCTTCTGTTGTTGCTGTCCAGGTGCTTCAGGTTTGTTTGTGCCATGCTGTAGGAGGCCTTATCACCAGACCTGAAGGTGGTGTTTCGCTCCCTTAACAGCTGCTGAACCTCCCTAGTCATCCAGGGCTTCTGGTTAGGATAGACCCGGATACGTTTCTCCTTAACTTAACTGAACAATCACACCAACTAGTCTACAATTTCAATAAGCTTAGCCTACTTATAAATGCCTATAAATCAGTAGCCTAAGCTAATGTCAGCTTTACATAGCCCATCAACGCCACAAAGTTGATCAAAAGCTTTAACACATTGCGGGTCAGAAAGCAGGTCGGGTAAAATATGTTCATCATCATTTTTTGCGGTCCGAGTTGCGGGCGAGTTAGTTGAAAACGTCGGTCGGTTGCGAGTCATCTGTACTATGACTTGTGCATTACTGGTGAGCCAATACTTGAATCACAAAAACGTATCACATTGATTGGTTCTTTTTAAAAAATGCTGCATTTGAAAGGTATGAAAGGCGAAATAACATAATAATAACGTTGCATTATCCAACGCTATGTTTAGTGTGAATATTGTTGGCTGCAAATTTCCCGACTGAGACCAAGACAACACCAAGATAAGAGTGATGCGAGACCGAGACAAGACCAAGACCGACTGTAACAAGACCAAGACCACGTAAAAATGGTCTCGAGACACACAAGTCTAGTCACACGGTCAAACTCTTGATGTAGGCTACTTAAAACTCAACTCTCACCGCAATATAAGTGACTATTGAGAATGGCCCATTTAAATATCCCCTTGCAACTTAAGTGAAATTAAGTAACATATCAATAACAATCTATATCTGTTTTTGTACATTAGCCTACTTTTATATGAATGTCATAGCCTACTCATAAATGACAGTTTCATGAATTTGCCTGTGGTGGCCACACGTGTGTTCTGCAGGTGCAACTTTATTTTTCTTCCGCGCGAATGGGCCAGTTGGTGTATGTTTTGGCACAATGTATGTTATTAAAAAATGTTTTCATGCGATATTTGGGAGCTATTGCGATTAAAAAAGTTTTTTTTATCGTGGTAAGACGCTTAAACGCTTTAAAAAAAATATTAGACAGCCATAAATATTCAAACCTGTTGTGGGTATTATTTTTTGTAAACGTGTTAGCTTAAAAACGTTTTAAATCATGATTCCGAGTTTTTTTTCCCACCTAAGGACGTGAGTCGTGAACCCGTTATTGGTCATCTGGGTTAGCGTCCTGGTTCGCGCCAATTACGCCGGTGATCCAGTTGCACGCAATGCGGAATCTGCGACGCACTACTCATTCGCTATGCTACCCTCCCCTCCCAGCAGATGCTTTGGTAGGTTGACGGGTGGAAACAGAGCTCAAGTACGGCTAGTAGGCTAAACAACCAACAGAAATGTTTCCCTCTTCGATTTAAAGATTATGGAGGGAAATTCACGTCTGTAATGACTACATTTTTTGTTACATTTTGAATAAATCTTAAATTTGGATAAAATCAGCACATTTACTCCACACAGCCCTCTCTGAGCAAAATGACAACTGGCCTACTTGTCAACTTCATGACACCCACCATCCTGTCAACAATCTCTGCTATTTTCCTCCACGCTTCATTGTCCCCATATAAGTCAGATGACACATTATATAGACATAAAATAGAGGAGACTGTTTATCAACTTTTCGTCCATAATGACCTCAACTGCGTATTGCTCTGCTTCTTCAGAAAACCTCATTGGCTGCCTGACTAGGTGCACGAAAGGTTTCTGTAAGCTCGGGTATTTCCTATAACAGCGTTATCTTCTGTTAAATTCTACTCATTACAGCGTCACTCCGACACTGATATTATGTTGTTTGAACAATAATCATTTTTACACACGCATAAACACTTAGCCTTTCATGCACGTAGTCGTAGACATTGGTACACTGCCCTCTGGTGGACGGAACGCGTACAACGTAAGTTTGGTACCAATAGGTCTTACTAAAGGTGTTTTATGGTCAAAATATTATTAATAATAATTCAAATATATTTGGCCAAAAGTCATAGCTCACACACATATGGTTTATTTATTTGAACCCACCAATCATATTACTACAGACAGGATTCAAATATTTTCAGAAGTGAAACACTTTAGCTTTCAAGGGTACAGAAAACAACGGCTACACCACACAGCAAGGCTGCCTATCACTGCTGATACAGAACAGTATTTTGCAAGTTGTTTGGCTTTTCCTTTTGTTAGTCCTGCCAGTCTTAACCCACTGATGGCTGATTTGTGCACATGTCCTAGACTGCCAAATATCAGCACTATCAACTTACATGTAAATCCTAGATCACCCATCTTTGTAAGAATGGGCTGATACTTGGTCATCTCATCATAAAAAGCCATGTCCATGTACAGATCAAAGACACACCCCACTTCAAGGGCCAGCACCTGCCTTCTGTCTCTGTCCAAAAACACCACATCAGGTGTGTTAGGGATGTTACAAAACACATCGTCAGAGCTGTTAAACCAAACTGGCTCAATGCGGGAGTGTTTGTACGTGACTACATTTTCTGGTAGGAGGTTGTTAACAGTACTGGCAACAAGATTAACAATACGGTCATGACGTGCAGTATAAAGTCCTTTATACATATTGCAACCATTAAAAATGTGAACAAGAGATTCAAGATGTTGATCAGAATCAGAATGCATTATGCAATGTGGGTGGTGTTTTTCAGGGTACCATAATGCCAGGTTGTATTTGGTTGGTAGCACCTGTAATCTGGCCTTAACGGTGAAGCAGAGAATGTCTTCCCCTACAGCAGCATTCCTGTACATGAAGTGGGAGACAGAATGATTAGCACAGTCATGGGATACCAGCTTCCCCTGCAGTTTGAGTTCAGTCCAGTGCTGTTTTGTTGCTGTTTGTTTGGTGCTGAGGAGGAATCTTTTTATTGTTGTGGTTTGTTGTGTTCCAAGGCAGACAGTTGCCACTACCGACACAGTTGGATCTGTGACTACTGCATCAGATGGCTCAGGTGAGGTGTGTGTGTTGTTTTTTGACCACTGTAGGTTGACTGACATTCTGTTGCACTGGTCGTTTAGGTCTGGCCAGTCAGAGCAGACCCCAAAGCCTGTGGCGTGTGTGTCCAGTTTGCCATTGTGCACACTCACACACACACACAGAAAGACACCAGCTTTTTGCCTTTTGTTCTGATAGGTGGGTGTGCTTCTCAGCAGGAGGCGGAGGGTGGGTGTCTACGGTCCCCAGTTAAACGAATCAATCAGCTGCTGAGCCAATTAGACAACTAGACAGATGATCTGGACGCCATGGCCCTTGGCTGTTCCCAGATCTGCCCAGTGGCATCAGGCCAGAGGAGAGCAGGAGAGATTCATTGGAGGAATAGGAGTGGAGATGAGGAAGTACTCTGCGTCAAAGGCATTGCAATGTCTCGTCTCATCTCTAGCTCTTTCATCTTAAAAGCCCCCCCCCTTCATCCTGTTCCATTTTCTCTCTCTCTCTCCCAATAAATTTAACTCCATTGAAAGAATGAAACATCTGAACTCCTTATTTTTTTCTTTCTCCAATGCTCCTATTCAGTAGGGTCCATTTTCATGACGGTACTAACTAACTAATGGAGGCAGAAAGCCGTCCCTATTCTTCAAATGCAGAGGAATAAAAGGCATTCTTTTCTCTCCTCCTCAGCTTGGTTATTTTCCTAATACCAAACCGAAGGCTGTTCAAGGCCCATTGAAAAGTGTGTATCTAAGCATTTCAGATCTAATGCAATGGTTTGGATCTATAATGTTTTCTCTGTTTAAACTCTACATTGGACGTGTTGGGTTGTTGTTATCATAGTTGCTTTTCTTGCTTGGAACAGAGAACTCCGCTTACAACAGATTAAAATCACACTCATTATGTCTGTGTTTTTCTCTCATCGCTTGGTCTCCAGTGATGAACCTCGAGCGAATTTGGTTTTGATTACAAGCGGGAAGATTGTGTTTCTCCCAATTCTTCTTTTGCTGAGTGTTAATGAGTGAGCATTTATTGCTGCAATCAGTCACTGCAGATAAAGCCGAAAGGACACATGAAAATCTGTTTGGGAGGGAATCAATTGTGCACGATAAAGTCAATGTGGAATTAAGCTGCATGTTCAAACTGGACTGGTAATCAGGTGACTGATTGAGAGTGTGTTCCACAGTTATGAGAAAGGTTGGGTTGTTTTTGGATGTTTTCATGTTATTTGTCCGGATTTTAAGATGATGAAAATGGAAATGTTCAATATTATCAAAGTGAAGATTTAATGCTCCTTATTATGACTTAAGCTACTGTTCTAATTGATTGTAAAAAAAAAAAAAAGTTCATAGTCAGTAATCTATGATCCCGAAAAGGAATCCATGGCACATTACTATGTTTGTTTTTGGACCTATTCTGGGGTGGGTTTCCCAAAAGCATTGTTGCTAACTTCCGTAGCTACTTCCTGAGTTTGCCCGAAGGAGTTACGGCGCTACTGTTTCCCAAAGCCATACTCCAGACGAAGCAAGTTGAGGTGTTTATAACTAACTTAGTCCGAAGCATCGGCACACGATGCAGGTGTTTCCCAAAAGCATAGGCTGGACGACCGCTCGGAATTCCCTTCGTTAAAAGGCTTTGTTAACACGACACCCACGGAGATGTCGTTTTGGCTAAGTTATGGTCACATGACGCCTTTTTCGGCTTTTTGGGGCTTAAAATATCAGGGTTGTTCCCCCTTTGATGCATTACCACCACCTACAGTTGGCTTTAAATACTCTTAACATGCATTAGCCTGTAATTAGATTAGACATTTTCCACCTGTTTCAAATGTAGTAGCCTGACCCTTGATGTAGACCTAATGACTAGACCATGACGTTTTATATCATAGGCTATGGATTGTAGGGGTATTTTGATAACTAAAGTGACGATGAACGACATTAAATCTTCACAAACATTGCAGAAAAACAACTCTGTAAATGGATTTTATCAGTAATCAAGTGTGGGCTCGTTCAAAAGTACTTCGCATTACCTTTGTATAATACTAACTTCGGTCGGTATTTGGGAAACGCACCCCTGGTTCTGTGATCATGTTAGTCGGTCTTGTCTGCAGTCAAAAACTGGTAGTCGGTAATCTGTCAGATTGACAGCTAGAACAACAGGTGACTAAACTCCACCCAGTCAGGGTCCCCCATGAGACCTGTATATATCCAATCCAACAAAGTCTACCAGTATATCAAGTCAAGTCAAGTCAAGTCAGTTTTATTTGTCAATTTCTTCACATGTACTTGACATACAAAGGAATCGAAATTTTGTCTCACACTTGTCCCATGCGTAGACGTTGACGACAATAAAGTGCAGATGCACACATAAAAACAATTTTAAACAATAAGGTAATGTTAAGTAAAAAAAGTGCAAGTAGGCTTAAGGCATTATACTTAGGTAAACATACAGTATATATAAGACAAGACATAACATAAAGTAAGTGTTCCAGCAGCGTTGGTTGTTGTCTTAGTGCAACACAAGATTGTAGCAGCAGTAGTAGTAATATAAATAGTAGTAAAAAAAGAATACTTGAATATATAGCAGCAGGTGTGTGCAATTTGCAATGCGGAGGTAGTTATTTTTCAGTCCAGAGTGTTGTTTTGGTTCTTGGTTCAGAGTGTTTGTTTCCTTGTTGGGGAGTGTGTGTGGTGAGGGGGGCGGGGGTAGAGTTCAATCTGTCTTCCTATACTCCTGCCAGTCTGGTGGTTCCGCTGGCTGGGAGCCGGTAGGGGAGAGTATCCACCAGGCTGTGAGACTGCTGAACAAAGCTGTTGGTGAGCCTGGTGGTGCGGGAGCGGAGACTTCTGTATCTCTTACCAGAGGGCAGCAGGCTGAACAGACAGTGTGCGGGGTGGGTTGCATTGCTGACGATTGTGATGGCTTTGCGGGTGAGGCGGGTGGTGTAGATGTCTTGCAGGGAGGGGAGTGGTCCGCCAACTATCCTCTCAGCTGTTCTCACGATGCGTTGTAGAGCTTTTTTGTTGTAGTCAGTGCAGCTACCACCCCACACAGTGATGCAGCTGGAGAGGATGCTTTCAATGGTTCCTCTGTAGAATGTGGTCAGGATGTGTGGTGGGGCGCTTGCCCGCTTGAGTTTGCACTGGAAGTAGAGGCGCTGTTGTGCTTTCTTGGTCAGTGATGTGGTGTTGGTAGTCCAGGAGAGGTCCTCACTGATGTGCACCCCCAGGAACTTGGTGCTGCTCACCCTCTCTACCGCAGCGCCGTCGATGGTCAGCGGGGTGGTGACCGGTGTGACCTTTCTGGAAGTTGACAATAACCTCCTTGGTCTTGCTAACATTTAGGAGGTTGTTGTCTCTGCACCACGTGGTCAGGAGCTCAACCTCTTTCCTGTAGTGGGTCTCATCGCCCTTGGTGATGAGCCCCACCAGCGTTGTGTCATCTGCAAACTTCACAAGGTGGTTGGAGCTGTAGGTTGGTGTGCAGTCATGTGTCAGCAGGGTGAAGAGCAGCGGACTGAGAACACAGCCTTGTGGAGCCCCTGTGCTCAGGGTGATGCTGTTAGAGACATACATACATACATACATACATACAAACACTGCTCAAAAAAGTGAACAGTAAAATACTTTGTTCTTTACATAGTTGAATGTGCTGACAACAAAATCAATTGATTGTCAGTATATATATATATATATATATACACACTCTCAAAGAAGTCATTATACACCCTTTGTACACCCTACAATAAAGGTTAAAGTTAGAACCAAAAGTGGTTCTTCACAGTGATGCCATAGCGGAACCTTCTTTGGTTCTACAAGGAACTTATTCCCGGATGGTTCTTCAAGGAACCATTTATTACCAAGTTCTTTAAAGAACCTTATTAGGTTTTTTGTGGAACCTTAAAAGAATAACCTTTTATTGAAGGGTTCTCTGAAGAACCAGTTCAGTTCGGTGCTTTAGAAAACCAATACAGGTTTTTAGCCATGTTCCTGACAGAGCCTTTACTGGTTCCATCAGGAACCTTTCATGAAAGGTTCTTTGCATATCTAGTAATTGTTTTTTTAGAGAACTGTTAACGGTTACTTAGAAACCCATCAGCTTAAACCAAAATCCTGTTCCTATGGAAAATTTTGGATCGATTTACATTACATTACTGACCAATACCTGTCAAAGCTGTTTTCATCAACCCCCAGACAAAATTTTGTTTTAGATGTTATGAAGGGATGCCTCAGCTATAGCATGCAATAGATTGATGTGCTGCTAGAGAAAAAAAAGACACAAATGCAGTTCTTTGCAATATATGAAGTTTATATTTCTCTTCAAAATATAAAATATAAAATTATTCCTCAAAATAATTGCTCATCACAAACACACAGCACTTTGAGACTGCATTTTGCTACATTTGATAGCAATTGATCATGTTAATTAAGCTTAAAAAGCTGCTTGACAACACACGTAAAGCCATCATTCTATCGAATGGTGACCTGGTCATTTCTGGAAGTGATGATGTACTTTCTTATTGGGCTTTTCAGGCTCCCGATGCAGACGAGTTGCATTCTTGATTCCATCTCAGGGGTGGTAGAGAGGGTCACGGTACTGGTTCCCAGCTTTGAAGAAGAGAGAAAGGGATAGATATGCAGTGTTTCTTTGTTAGATTAAGTTTGGTGCAATAGGTCAAATGTATGTTATTTTTGTGGAAATGTGTGCAATCTTTACAATACAATATTAATGAGTGATTTAAAACACACAAACACAATTAGGTTACAAGGACTTCATTATTTCATTTTCAAAAATTTGAATGAAAATAATAATTTTGCTAATTATTACTAACACAAAGTACATTACAACAGTCCTTGTGAAACATACCTACTCAAATCAACTGAATAGAATATTGCAGATTCCACACTTAACAACACCCTGGCATAGGTGGCAGATGATGTGTGAGGCTGTGGACCATGATGTAGCATTTTTCATCTGGAGAAAAAAAAAAAGACTTCCAGTATAATAGACGCTTTAGCTTTAAGCTATAGATGTTTTAGCTTTAAGTTGATTTTGTTAAACAAATGGACAAATGTCAACCTGAACTGAGTTTAACTGAGTAAGTGAAATGAAAACTAGATCTGTAGAGATTTCTGCATTTGAGAATGGGTTTGGTTAAAAAAAAAAAACATATACAGGGGAGACTACTGGGCAGAATATTGGCTTACAGTAACACTGGATTAGGCATATTCATGACACACGTGAGATTCATACGCTACCGAGGATTCATAGGCTCCGAGTCCTCGGGCACGAAACACGAAAAATAAAAACGGTAGATTAGCCGTCTTCCATGCCATTACCCAACCAGTTGTTAGCCTACTATAGCAAGAGATCCTTGAATTGTTTGCGAGCAGATATGGGATGTCAGTAAACTCATTTAGAAGCTATACAACTGCCATACAACTGTAGTCATGAAATTGTGGTTTTAAAGCCATGAGATATTCAGTTAACCCAAGCATTAATTTCAAATTCGTGGTCAATAGTCACAGCCTGAAAGAACTAGCTAGTTAATATGGCTAGCTAGGTGGACTGTTAATGTCATAGACAGGTTACATCGTAGCAGACATAACTACATCATGAAAAAACTAGGTTATTTTTCGTATAATCAAATTTTTCAGTTCAAACGAAACTAATTTAAGAAAAACTTACTTGATCTGTTTGCTTGGAGATGAGAGTAGCATCTTTGCCGTCAGCAGCAAGTTGTTCCTGAACGACAGAAGAATGATAAATGGCGGGCGAAACTATCAGTTCAAATACACAGTTGAGGGACGTGATTGGGTAATGAATAAAACAACTGTTATTTGCCACAGTTGGACAAAGTTACATGGGCCTAATGAAATGCAATATTTTTTAATAAACTTCCCTCCTTCTGTGTTATGTACTAGGCCTACCAAAATGTGTTTTATTTTTTATTATTAAAATAATTATTTTTAACGTCCTTCCCGACATGAGAGATTATACACATAGTGAGTTAAAATTCTACACAAATAGTGTCAGGCTGTCTACACATCAGCATGTGTTGTTTTTTGACACATCTGTTCTTGCAGTGTGGTGGAGAGTTATGTTACAGACAGTCTATTTTACTTGTACTTACTTGACAGGTGATGTTAAAAAAATGTAATGAAATAAAATAAATAGTAGAGTTAACTGTGGGGATAGTAGCCTATCCTACCAACAAGGTAAACCACGCAGAAGCCTTGCCTCCTTGAATTTAGTGTACATAATATCTGGCTCTCTGTATACCTTTGTGCATTCATGGTTAGGCTAAATATGTAATTGCAATTTCAAGAGGATCCTCACACCCCTGGGTGTGCTTAGGTTCTAATAATTTGTTCTAATTCAGCATTGGGTCATTACAAAGTAATCAAGTAGCCACAAATTCTTACTTAATATGATTTATAATTACATTACTTTATGACTGCTCTATATAAAAAGTAGTTGCCTTTATTGCCCTTTACAATAAAAAAATGACCCCATTACAATCACTCCTCCACACAGCCACAAGTTAGTCAGTCAATAGCCAAAAAGGTTCCTCAAGGTACTAAAAGTACAACAAGGTATGACTTAGAACCCTTTTTCTTTAATTCAGTTCCCCAAAGAACCTTAAACAGCAAGAAAAGGTTCTTTAGCATAAAAAGGTTCTTCAGAGCACTTAAAGTGCTTCAGAGCACTTGCGAAGAACCAGTTTTTCTTAGAGTGTACAGTATGTACAGATAAATGTCCTCGTCTTGACCAACAAAGGACTGATCAGAACAGGAGGCTCAGTGGGCTAAACTAGGATAATGACACACAGGTGGGCATACAAGACACAGGTGAAACACAAATGACATTTGCACAGTTTTGGGAAAGTTACTTGAATGTGTTACAATTGCAAGTTAGCCTATCTAAAATATAATAGTAGTGTAACTACTGTAATTTCACAAAGTAATGTAACTGATTACATTTGATTACTTTTGGATTACTTTCTGCATTTTCTCAACTGTCAACCATTTTCAGTTTTTGAATTTACTTAACATTACTCAAAACTGACTGATCAGTTTAAACATATTAGAAAAAACAATTACACATGTCAAGAGTAGAATATCAGTAGCCTGGCTTCCGCGACTAACTACAATTAATCACACATCTCAAAGTAATGTAACTGATTAGTGTTCCTTTTACTTTGTATTTAAATTTAGTAATTGTATACCGTGTATCTCGTTACTCCCCAAACACTGCACAATGCCCTGCCTGCACGTCAGTCAGAACAAAGGAAACACAAACACGTGATGGACAAGAGCCATGACAAGAAGCAAGCGCAACGGTAAGCTCCAAACTAAAAGTCTAATACAAGCCACTAACCACAAGGACCATGTCAAACATCTAACTCCCATGGCATTATTTCCACCCCCCTTTCTCGCTCTCTCCATCCCTTCCTCCACTCCTTAGTCTTGTCCTGTCTATATTTGCCCTTTGTCCAGGCCAGTGATTGTGTGCTGGTTGTGGAGAGGGAGTTCTAGTGCAGGGACTAAGTGCTTGGCTTTAACGGGCCCTGTACGGTGGCTGAGTGTTGATTATGGTGGGGACGTGGTGATGGTGGGTGGATGGTCTCACTGCTCTGATTACTCTCTGTCAACGTTAAGCTCTTGTGACCTCGCTAAAACCCCCTTAACCTCTTCTCAGTCCCTTCCACACACACACACACACACACACACACACACACACATACATACATTAAACGCGGTGAAGAAATTTTCAGCAGAATTTTTTCACTCAACCAATGGCTGTCGGGCTGGTGTGCCGATAACAATGTGGGCTTCATTGATAACTTTTGTTCTTTCTGGGGAAAACCTGGACTTTTGAATCGAGACGGCATTCATCCTTCGAGGATGGGTGCTGAGCTCCTTTCTAGGAACATTGACCGGCACTTAAACTCGGCGTGTTCCTGACATACCAGAGTTGGTCCAGGTAGCAGAATTACTGTCTTACACAGATCTCTGCCGCCTCACCGTCAACCCAGCAGGCAGTTAGGGAGAGTGTCCGCGACCAGACAAATCGCAAAACGACCAGTTAAGGGAGTAATCAGTAGCAACCTCATATTTATAAAACCAGAAACAAATAAACGTGATCAGAAATCACAAATGAAATTCGGATTACTAAATATTCGTTCCCTCTCCTCAAAGACCGCCCTAATAAATGAGCTTATTACCGATAATGAAATTGACATACTTTGCCTAACCGAAACGTGGCTAAAACCGGACGAATACCTTCCACTTAATGAGGCTACTCCTCCAAGTCACTTTAATTACCACATACCTCGACACAATGGTCGTGGCGGTGGTGTTGCCACAATTTATAACTCCAACCTTACTATGGCTCCCAAATTTGAATATAAATTTAAATCTTTTGAGGTCCTTGTTCTCAATCTTATGCAACCTGACAAAACATCTAGACCTAATGTACCCTTAACGATTGTAACGTTATATAGACCCCCAGGCCCCTATTCTGACTTTATGACTGAATTCTCAGAATTTCTTTCCTCACTAGTCATTAAAACTGATAATATTATAGTGTTGGGCGATTAAATAATAACCTGGCATCAGCGTTCCAATCCTTAATTGAACACATTGGCTTTTTCCAACATGTTAATGCACCCACACATAAAGGTAGTCATACTATTGACCTTGTTCTAACATATGGTGCACAAATAGAACAACTTGCTATCCTACCTCAATGTCCTTCACTGACTGACCATTCCCTAATAACTCTAAAGACTACAATAGATTCTACAGCCCCTAACTCTATTTGCTACCACACTAGACGAATAACCTCCCAAGCCACAAGTGACTTCATAGATAAAATTCCTTCTCTTCTTGAACCCTTAATGACACAATACACATTAGAAGGCCCTCCTCCCAGCCCTACTCAAGTTGATCAATTAACTGATAATGTTATAGATGCACTTTACACTACATTAAATTCCATTGCGCCACTTAAAAAGAAAATGAGAAAACAAGACAAAATTGCCCCATGGTATACAGCACAGACACGCTCAATGAAGCAAGCTGCACGTAAACTTGAGAGAAAATGGTATGCCACCAAACTTGAACTGTTCCATCTTGCATGGAAAGACAGCCTAAAAGACTATAAGAAAGCACTTAATAATGCAAAAACAGAATACTACTCCTCACTTATAAATGATAATAAAAACAATCCCAAATTCCTCTTTAACACAATATCACGCTTAACTAAAAGTAGGAATGAAGTGACACACTCAATTCCAATAACATTAGACAGTAATGATTTCATGATTTTTTTAAATGATAAAATTGAATGTATTAGAGGTAAAATAAATAACACCATTCAAACCTCAAATTCAGCTGGTTCCCCTATAATGGAAACAGCAACTCCTAGCCGACCTATAGCATACCTGGACTCGTTTACACCTGCCAGTATATCTGAAATTATCAAGCTGATCTCATCAAGTAAGGCCTCTACTTGTCTACTGGATCCAATTCCTACTGATCTCCTTAAGGCTACTCTCCCTAGCCTAGCTGAGCCGATACTTAATATTATAAATCACTCTCTTGCAGCAGGACATGTTCCCAAACTTTTCAAGACATCTGTCATTAAGCCTTTAATCAAAAAGCCCAACCTTGACCCTGATGTCCTGGCTAACTACCGACCTATATCCAACCTCCCATTTATATCAAAGATTCTTGAAAAAATAGTGTCTAAGCAAATTCGTACTTTCTTGGACGCAAATAACATTCAGGAAACCTATCAATCTGGCTTTAGAGCATACCATAGCACAGAATCAGCCCTAGTAAAGGTCTACAATGATCTCCTTATCTCATCTGATAATGGATGCATTTCATTATTAATCCTACTGGATCTAAGTGCTGCTTTCGACACTATTGATCACAGCATCCCACTACATAGACTTGAGCATATGATTGGCATCAAAGATTCTGCATTAGCCTGGCTCAGGTCATACCTTACTGGACGTTACCAGTTTGTACATGCACATAATGAAGCATCATGCCACACTGAAGTCAAGTATGGTGTGCCCCAAGGATCAGTACTGGGACCTCTGCTATTCTCCCTTTACATGCTACCTTTGGGATCTGTTATTAGAAAACATGGCATTACCTTCCACTCTTACGCAGATGATACCCAACTATACCTTTCAATGAAGCCTAATGATTGTACGCCAGTAACAAAACTTGTTGCCTGCCTCAGTGACATCAAAAACTGGATGACTAATAATTTCCTTTGCTTAAACTCTGATAAGACTGAAGTCATGTTGATTGGCCCTAAAAACCTGACCAACACTTTACCCCATCATCAGAGCTTACTTAGTGACCTTTCACTCACACCTAACACAAAGGTCAAGAACGTTGGGGTGTATATTGATCAAGACCTCTCTTTAAATAGTCATGTAAAGCATATCTCCAAAAACTCATTCTTTCATTTACGCAACATTGCTAAGGTCAGAAAATTCCTTTCTTTTGAGGATGCAGAAAAACTAATACATGCATTTGTTACCTCCAGACTTGACTATTGCAATGCACTGTTCTCTGGATGTGGTACTAGCTGCATCAGAAACCTTCAACTAATACAAAATGCTGCAGCACGAGCACTCACTAGGACAAAAAAATATGAACATATCACACCTGTCCTTGCTTCCTTACATTGGCTTCCTGTTAAAAGCCGAATTGATTTTAAAATACTTCTCCTAACATATAAAGCCCTTAATGGCCTTGCTCCAGCATATATTAAAGACTTACTTGTTCCCTACCACCCTTCTAGACCCCTAAGGTCACAGAATGCTGGTCTCCTAGTAATTCCTAGAATATCAAAATCAACAATGGGAGGAAGAGCTTTCTGCCATCGTGCGCCTGTCCTGTGGAACAAACTCCCTTCTAACATTCGTCAAGCGGACACTCTCAACACCTTTAAGTCTAGACTCAAAACCTTTCTATTTACTGACCCCTTTAGTTAGGGATGGTGTATGGTAAGCCACATCTCCTCAGGTTTTTATTGGAAAGGACTGCCTCTGCTGTAAGCTCCTGTCCAGGGCTTGGTGGCCACTGACCATTTCCTTTGGTGGTGTTGGCTTGTTATACATCATACCTTAGTTATGCTGCTATAGTTTAATGCCGCCACAATCCACCCATCTGTTAAACCGTACAATTTTCACTCTGTCTTTCTCATCCTCTCTTTTCCTCTCCACTTACTTCTCTCTCTTCACTTAGCCAACATCTGTATATGGTTTCACATGCAATATAACTCACATTCTCTGAAATCTGATGGAGACTGTTCTAACTCATCTCCTCTCTTATTTTCCATGCCATTACCACCCTGCCGTGAGTCATCACTGCCTTCCACTGCCTGCGCCTGCACCTCCTGGGTTCTCCTGGGACCTTCTTCCAACGTGATCCGGCGGCACTCCTGAATGGTCCTCAACCCACTCCACTGTCCATGCCACTGCCTCCCTGCTGAGGGTCACCCCTGCCCTCCACTGCCTGATCCTGCATCTCTCTCCTTCAGCTTCACAGATGACCCTGACATGATCGATACAGCCTCTAGCTGGCCCCTGGCTTGACTGCGCCTAATGACATGGGACTATATCCTGGGATTCTAATGGGACTCCTATATTACTTTATTTACCAAAATTTTCTTGTAATGTGTATCTAATGGCATAATAGTGGACTATCCGCCATCTGAGAGACTGAAAACCTGCCCTAGGCAGTTGGGTTAGCCCCTTGAGCCGTCGGAACTGCCCAAGGTTTCTTCCTCTACCATAACAAGTAAAAACAAAAAACGCTGCGAGGGAGTTTTTCCTTGCCCCTGTTGCTCATTGGGCCTCTTGTGTTAAGCGCTTTGTGACATGCCTTTTGTAAAAATGCGCTATATAAATAAAATTGAATTGAATTGGAATGAATTACATACATACACACACACACACACACACTGTCTTTGGAGGAGCAATGGAGGAGAAGCTTTCTCTCTCTCTCACTCTTGGTTCCCAGTGCTACCATTATTTCTTATTACTCCTCCCTCCTCCAGACCTGAGTGAGCGCGTAACCATGTCAACGGCAAATCACCTCGGACTGGCCCCGCTGCTTTATCATCCATGACAACCGTCCATCTCGGCAAGAAACCAAAGACCATGCATGTCATGGAAGCAGGGAATGAAGTGACAATTTGTGACAGCATAACAAAGCCTGAAAATGCACATACACACACTCACACACACACTATTACATAGACAACACCTGCACATAAAGTATGCACACAACATTTAATGACACAGTATACTGTGCACATGTACACACACACACACGATACACACAGCACACTCAGACAAACAACAATAGGGAGAGCGTCTTGTGCAATCATCACTCCCAAATGACAGGTACCTGTGGAACCGTCCCCATCTGTTTCTCCAGGTTATGTGCCGACTCTATGGCTCTGGTCCTGTTCTATTCGTACTTGCTTGGCTGAGCCTTTGAAAGCAGCACGTGCAGAGTGAAATATGGAAATATATGGTGGGGTTGGGATAGGGTTACTCTAATCTGTGCAATGTTGGCATTGCTTCATCCCAAAAACATGGATTTTTTTTTTAAATACATTTTCTTCAGAAGCTTTTCCATCATCCCATGGCTGCTGTGCCGTGCTGTCATGTCATCTATAAATGTGGATTTCCACAAATAAAGTCATTTTTTACTTTAAAAAAAGTGTTATTTGCCAAAAGCTGCAGCAGGGCAGTGGAGTGTCAGTCTCTTGCCAGATCAGCATTTTTCTTTTCTTTTTTTTTATCATTTTTTTTTCCTTTTCTGGGGTGAGACTACTGAGGAGTGAAAGCCTCTTATTGGTAGACGTGGGGTGCGGATGTATCCCAGGATCCTCTGCGAGTTTGTTAAATCCTCAGGGAGTCACACAGTTGGTGGGCCGAAGCAGGGGAGGAGACTTTTGCCCTAATTAAACAAGCATTTTAGCAGATAAGCTTACACCGGCCAGGCTTCTCAGTGTCTATATGTAAAATACACCCGACAGCAGGTGGAGAGTATTTTTAGACTCATGCAGCCATGGTGACACAGACTTATAACAATACACGGTTTCCATTTCAAATATGGTCCAAATGGAGGTGAGGTGACACTGCAATAGAGGTTGAGATGCGCATTAGTGAAAGATAAAAGGGAGGGGGAGGGGTAGGATGTTAAACATAAAAGCTACAGTATGGTGACATACATACATAACACGTCATATTGAACATCTAATCAAAAGCGTCCTTTATATAGTGTCAAGGTAGCATCCAAACAACCAAACAATATTGCCCATATGCTGTAGTACACATATAGTGGGGCTGGACGATTTGGCCTAAAATCAAAATCTCGATTAATTGAACTTTTTAACTCGATTACAATTAATGAGTGATTGTTTTATTTATTTTATTATTTTGCCCTCATAGATTACTGACAAGTTTTGTACAGTAAATATGCTCACATATTAAAAGTTGGAGATCTCAATAAATTCAGTGTTTAAGCTCTCCATGCTCGACATGTTGGCGGTTTAACCTAACAGAGCGGGATCACGTGTCTCCACATGCGGTAGTGTTTTTAAAGGGAAATGAATTGAAATAATTAGCCTGTAAAAATTTGATCGATTATAAGTTATGATTACTTTTCGATTAATCGCCCAGCCCTAGCATATTGTATAAAATGGAAAGAGTTTTTGGGAAGATATTAATATTTAACTATAATTTTACAAAGTACTTATACTGAGCATTAGAAGTGAACACAGGTATTGTTGGGTTCCTAAGACTTGATTCTAGTATTCTATTGTTCCTAAAAACAATAGATTACTGCTTAATTTAAACTGACTTTTACACCTGTGACAGTTACAGGGATTGTCTTGTATGCCTTATCTTTAGTTTTTTTTTTATGTTTTGTTGTTGTGTTTGTTGCTGTTGCCATTTTCCATGTGAGAAGCGTACCTTATTTGTTTTGGTGATGCTATGCGGAATATCCCTTTTAAACATGAATGTCATAGCAGGTGGCGTGTGTAGACGCAGCGGCCTCTGGCTCTCCTTACCGTGTGCATGACTGTGGGATAGCTAGAAACATAATTTCGATTCCTCTGTATGTCCAGTATATGTAGAGAATTGACAATAAAAGAGACTTAAACATCCTGAGAAAGTTACAGATAAAACATTGTTTGTTTAATTGTTTATTTGTTTATCTGCTCTACATGGGCACATGCAAGTTCCTCATTACAGCGTCCCCTTTTTTAAATTTTCTGTCAGTTTGATTCTCTAGTCTATACATATTGTTTTGCCTCTTTGAATGAAAGTAATAAACAAAAACAGAACAATGCAATGATCTGCCCTTCCCAGTGTGAGGAAGTATAAATATTTACTATTGGGCAATCATGCATGCCATGTAGCATGACTCCAGCTCTGGCCTCCTGCTGTTTCCCATGTCAATTAGCACACAGCTTGGGGTGGCTGTCAGAGCCGCCGTCAGTAGTCTGAGGACGCTCTCGGGGTGACGTGTCATCACCCTCATGTCCGATTAAACAGGGCCTCATTCAAGCTGACAAGCAGGATCTTCTCATCCTCAAGATACTTTCAGGCCAATTCCTGGCACCGACCGACCGAGCATTCACTGGAGATAATTTTACCTTTGCAATGTGTCATTCACTGGAAAATAATGCATTGCACTTGAACCCAAGGCTGATATTTTGGTAAATATACTGAGGTATACTGTGGTCCTTTGCCTATCCTTGTTCGTCTCTCTCTTTTTTTTCCTCTTTCCTTCTGTTCCCTGTCTTGTTATGCACACATATCTGTTGATTGGCATTTTCTTTTATCTGGCGTTTATTCTTTGTAGTGAGTTTTGAGTTTGAGGGGTGTTGATGTAAGATGAGCAATAGCTGAAAGCTGTGCTGTATTACACAACCCACACTAAATAAGACAGAAATGTGTCATATTTCAAAATATGAAAATCAAAGCACTGGGGGGAAAAATGTCTGTGCGATTTCTTTCCTCCTCGCATGGTGCTATTGGTACTGATTTAATGCCCTTGCAGTTCTTCATGAGGTCATAAACATGCAAAGATAATTATGTAGCTCGCAGGATTGATTGTGCAGCACTACTTCGCCGAAGTGACTCGTTTGCCAAAGATTGCAGAGTCACTTGCTGGTGCAGATCAGCACTGTCACACGGGGCAGTGGCATATCGTTTATTTTGTTACACGTGTGTAGTTTAATGGCAAAAAAAGCTGAGCCGGAATCAGCAAATTAAAAAACTCTTTCACCGATTCCCCCCACACCCCTCCTTCTCCACTGGGCCACTGAGACTTCCCTTTGGCCTAATTTCTCCTCTTTGAGGGTTTGCCTGAAGCTGAAGTGGAACACTGCATAATTTACAGTGTTTGTCTCAGCCTAAAGTCTCACGGTGGAATTTTGAGTGAGAAACATTGCTTCCAAGGATTCTATAAAGATTGTTTGTAAACTATGTTCAATTTTTATGTTGGTTTAAAAGCTGTGTAATGATTTTTTTTCTTAGAGGAAACAACATGTGCAATTATCTCAATTATCTAAATAGTATCTTTGTTTATTGTTGTATGTTTGTTTATGCTTATGGCTTGTCAGCATGCGGATCCCACCACAAGTTTACCCATGTCCTTCATCAGTGTGCCAGAGCAGATGCTCGTACGGCCAGACATCTGACACGACAGCACGTCTCAGAGCCAAGTTGCAGCCAATAACCCCCCTCTCCCAACCCTCCTAACACCCCTCCTTCAAACACTCCTTTAAATCTGAATAATCTTTTTCGGACTTATTTGCGCACGCACGCACACACACATATATACACACACACACACACACACACACACTTTGCACCCACCCTCTGTGACACTGATGGGAACTAGAGTCTCCTCAGACACCCTAACACCCCCCTCCTGCCCCAGCTGCCCTGCCTCAGTTTGGGAGGATTGGACAGCACAACTCATCCTGGGAGAGGAGGGATGGGAGGGGGGCACAGACGTGTTCAGACCTCCCACGCACTCAACGCTTCAGAAATCCTATTTGACACAGATGTGTGCAAGCCGCTTAATTACTTTAATTAATACGGTTTGCTCTGCAAGAGAGATAAAATGGCGTCATGAACAGGGAATAAGCAATAAAAGGTCACATTTGAACTAACAAAACACCAGCTTCCATTAGTTTTCGTCACATAAAAAACCCAACAGAAGGCGTATAAAGCCACCCGAAGCTGGTAGTTTATATCCAGCAAACAAAAGAAAAATGCTGGAAAGGGCAAACAGCAGTCATATTGTCTTCATTTATTTAATAAGGCTTATTTATTTAGCAAGGGCATAGCTATTCTATGACAGTGGCATTGTGCCCTACTTTCTCTCTCCGACACACACACACAAACAGAGAAAGAGGCACACGCGCTACACCACACACACTATAGGCATTTGCAGGAGCAGCCACTGAAAATCCCAAAACCTGTGCGTGGTATTTTTGGAGCGTGGAGAGGCACTCCTTCACCCTGCAGTTCGTTAAGGTGACAGCCTCCAACTGGGACTCTCCGCGTCACAGTGACTAATGCTCTCTACCACGGGAAGAGGGTGCTGGTGGTGGTGGGGGCTTAGACCTCTGGTCCAGAGAGGACGTACAGTAGAAAATACAGTACTGCATAGGGCAGAATTCATACAAAAGCAGCTCTTTATCTCTCTTTCTTTCTTTCTTTTTTCTGGGCTACTGTGAAATGTGTGGCCTCCTGAGAGGTGATTTTTAATTAAACGCCTGTATGTTGAGTAGATGAGTAGATGTGATGAGGCCAGTGGGAGTGAGATCTGACACGATTAATCCTGTCACTCCCAGGTCTCCCGTCTGCCCTCAGACCTCCCCATCCACACCCATCCCCGCACCCCCCTCACTGGTGGGCCGCTCCCAGGGGGGTTGGCCACACCGCTGCTCTGGCCTTACGGTGGCTTGGCGTTGTGTTCGCACCTCGATGCCCCTGACGTAGTGCTTGCTGGTTTATCGATTGGATGATGTGATGGGAAATTAAAGTGGAGGGGTCTTTCCATTGCGTGGCTTCCAACAGCACCCTGCAGGGCAAGGACTCACCCACATCAGTGTGTTTACTCACATTTTTTTCACTCAGGTGAAAATTACGGGCCTTTTTACAGGAGAACTCCAGCACATTTCAGCCTAGTTGTCTTAGTTGGAGAGCTGTATGCGCAAAAAACTAAATATGTTCAGATATGACTGACCTAGCCATCTTTCAAATCAAAATGAAAGGCAATTTTGCTCCCAGGTTAATGGGATCCATTTTCAGAAGAAAACAGAAAGCATCACAGCAACAAGTGCTAGAAATGCTGGACCATAAACAACTGTTCATTCATGCCAAACATTTAGAGTCACATCTCCATAAAGTCTGTGTTAATCATGGCTGTCCCACTCTGTCTTGTCTAAAGGTTAACTCCAGAAATAAACTCACAATTGTCTCCCAGCATTTGATTCAGGGTTGGGCATCCTACGATAAGCAGTGGGTGATTTAGAGTCAACACTGACCACACAAAAAAAGAGAGAAAAAAATGTGCTCAGCCAAAGGCCATTAAGGGTCCTGCATGCTGCTCCACCTCATTACTGAGGCCCGCCTGCTCTGCTGGTCTGAGATCAGCCTGGTCATCCTGCTCCCACCACCCCGGGTTTTGTCTGGGCTCCTTCAATTGACCAGCTCTACTCTCTCTTTCTCTCTCTCTCTTTCTCTAAAGCGTAGACCCAGACCACAGGCAACAGTGTCTGTCGTCCCAGCCATTGTCTGACTCATTCATCCATCACCCAGTATCCCCGTTCTGAGGAGTGCCATTGACAAAAGTGGGCAGATGTTCCCTCCTTCTCCTTCCACTCCCACCCCCCTGGCCTCCACCTCCCCCTCCTAAACACACACACACACACAACCCCCATCGCCCCACCCGGCAGAAAATAAAGTGTGGGTTCTGACCCTGGAGTCCCCTCCCATGCCAGCGCTCTTGAGAACGTGAACGAGTGAAGGAATGCAGACACTGCAGGGTTTTTTTTCTTGGCTTTCCCAGGCGGGTGGGATAATACCAGGGCCCTGAGACCCCGTGCTGGGACCAGCCATGGCTCCATTGACTCCCTAAAGAGCTGGAGCCAGAGGCTGCAGCAGGGTCAAGGTGACATGGCCCCCCTCCCCTCCACACTCATGAATATGGATAGTGGCGTTCCATCTGCTCAGCCACAGTTTGTAAACAAACACAGCTCACACCAACACTGCCGTGTGTGTGTGTGTGTGTTTGGGGGAGTCAGGGAGCCAGGAGTGTCAGAGAAAAGGGGGGAAGAACAGAAAAAAAACCTTTGTGATGCCAAAGCAGCACAGCCATGCTCAGTATGATTTAGTCTTTGCTTCAAGGATTCAGCTCTCAACGAGTGCTATTTTAAAAAAGAGACAAAAAAAGTGCTAAAATAGGTCACATAGTTGCAATGTTTTGAAGAATGGGAAAGAATATCTACCCTTTCATTTCTAAGAAGTGCGGCGTGCAATGAAGTTATTCATAGCATAGTTGAATCTTTAAATAAAATGCCAAAAACGCTCTAATTTAAATGCAATCAAGATAGAAAAAAGGGGATTTGGAAAGCAACAATGTCTCTGTAAATCTGCAAGATGGATTTGAATGCCGTCTTCTTCCCATATCCTCCTATTGATTAAAAAGAGCATTGATTGCTATACACCAAGGGTTGCTAATGTAATTGTCCAGTCGGGGTGTTGAAGTGCCCGGCTCTTGTCAAGTGGCATTCTGATAAGAATCCTTAGGGAGAGACGGAAGCCGCGTCAGTCTCTTTCATTCACATGTCCTCTGGGACAGCTCCTTATCAGCACTGAGTACCTTCCCTTTGACTAAGTGACTTATGGCCATTACTATGTGTCAGGCTCATAAGAGGCATCTAAACAGCTATGGAGCTCATCTTGTCTACACAGAGAAGCTTTGCTTTTGAAATAACCAGGCAAGGAAAGGAGACAACAGACGGCGTAGAATGATGATGTTTGTGTGTGTTTTAATGTTTTTTTTTCCCTTTACTCAGCTTAGTAGTTGATTAAAATAAGAATCCTCAAGAGAGTCTAGAAAGAGATGAGAATACGCCGAGATGTTACTGGAAGCCAATAAAGCTAACTGTTGTCTGGTGACCTTGATAAGCATCTCAAGCTGTTTGCCTTTGGGCCTTGGGGTGTTGCTGATACAGTAAGCATGGGCTTGGGTTCACGGGGCTAAAGTGGGGGGGTGGTTAATACAAGCTTCTGTTGGAGGGGGTGTTTTGTGGAAAGGAAGGGCTGTTTGTGGGTGTGTGTGTGTATATGTATGTGTGCATTCATGTGTGTGTGTGTGTGTGTGTGTGTGTGCATTCATGTGTGTGTATATATCTGTGTTTGTTTCTGTGTGTGTGTGCATTCATGTGTGTGTATATATCTGTGTTTGTTTCTGTGTGTGTGTGTGAGTGTGTTGGATGAGGGGTGGGTGGTGGGGTAATGTTAGGAGAGATCTGAAGGTATTACTTATGAGCCCAGCTTGGACCAGTTCTAAGCCCCTTCTGTCTGAGCTGTCAATCATCCCGGCGAGCTGAAAAAACATCCAATCTCCTCCGCAAATGTCACCCCCGGGCCTTTAAAAGAGCAGCATTGTGGTGTTGTTTTGCCCTATCTTTCCCACCCCTTCCTATCCAAGGGGAAGCAGGTGTACACTTTGTTCATGACGCTTACCCTCATTTTCTCGTGGCTCTAGTGGCTAACACTCACTCCATTTGTGCGACAAATGAGGCGCCTCTGTGAACCGGCTCGGCTAACTAGTCCATTGAGGGATGTCAGAGCTAGCTTGTAAACAGGGTATGTTTCTTATGATGCTACCAGTCATGTTTTAAATGATATAATTTGTGTTGTATTTGATTCTGCACATGTACTGTATGGGGTAGTGGTAAACAGAGAAATTGTCATTTTAATATTTAAATGTTTAAACTCTGTTTTGCTACATTTTCTGGCTAATTATTTACAAACACATTATGCTTTGTTAAGGTTCCTGAAGTGATGGTTCTATGGTAATCCAACATCAGTCAACGGCTCACTCTGAGACAATGAGTTTATAGTCTGGCAACTCTGCCTCTGCATCTGTACCCTACAAATCTTAATCTTTCAGCCCTGAATACACAAAGACTGTTGACGAGAGAGCTTTTCTGTGAAGCAGAGAAAAAAACAACAAATAATAAATAAACAAACAAATAAATAAATAAAGCATGCTGCATGTTTGGCTTCGAGTCTCCCCTACCCTATGGCTGGCGAGCAGGCCAGTGTTAAAACATGGCAGTGCCTGTGAGGCATTGTGTTCTTAAGTTCATTCTTCACTCCTGTATTTGTAAAGTAGCGACAGTTGAGGGGGGGGGGAGAGAGAGAGACAGAAAAAAAAACAACCGCAGGGGTACGCTCAAATCAAGATGGATGACCTGAGCTTTCCGTTCAATTTAACAAGCTTATTTTGCAGTTATCTGTTTCCGGGACAACCACAACAGCCTCGAAGCGTACGGCTGAATAAGAGGGAAAAAGTCACTTCCATGGCCAAAAACTCCCTCTATGTAAATGCCCTCTATGTAAGGGTCCCTGGTGAATTGAATAACTGCATCCTAGGTTTATTTTACGTGTGGTGGAGCACCCACAGTTTCTAGAAGTAACTAAACAAGACTGTTTGTTTAAACAAGCCACACACATCCATTGTGATTTACTTCTTAAATCCATTGTGCTTTTGTACATCCTGCCAAGCAATCATGGACCCACGTGAAACAAAAGGCATGTCTGATTGAACTGAATATAGCCCAAAGCAGACAGCACAAAGGTTTGGTGTTCTGAAATAGCATATGATGGTTTCATTGCTCAGCCATAGCAGTGTGTAAATAGCGGAGCAGCATGTTTGTTTTTCAGGCGTTTGTTTGTTTCTTGGCTTCATCTAGGTCTCTGAACGTGGTGCCTTAGACAATTCCGTAAGACAGTCCATGTGGTGTAAGTACGCAGTAGTTGTTGACTGAAAATGTTTAAATATGTTGGAGCATGAAGCTGTCTGCATAATTTATCACATCAGAGGGAGTCTGCATTGCTTGTAAAATATTTACCATTGTTGTTTTTGGCATGCATTCGGCCAGGGTTTGGTGGATTATCAACCCCTTTGTCTGAAACCACAACAATCGCACATACATTAATGTGTTAATAAGGATCAAAGAAAATTGTTATGTGTGTGTGTGGTGTGTGCATTTGTGTGTGTGTGTCTGTTTGTGTCTGTGTGTGCATCTGTTTGCCAACCTGAAAACATCTAGAGGCTAGAACTCACGACCGCTTGATCAGCTAATTGCCATTATAGAGAAGTCCTATAAAGTCTAGAAGGTCAACTCACGCCTTCCCCCAACAACACTGCCCGGTCTAAAGGAATAATGCACACTAAGGAGCTATTTCTGGAATATCCAGGCTATCTACTGTTCGCCAAGGTGTTTGACTTGGACCATTTCTCTATTTTTCTATATAGGCCTAAATCCTCCAAAGTGTAATTATTTTGTCTTTATTTTTATTTTTCCTTCTTTAATCACTATTTGTCATTTTTTAAAGCAGCACCAAGGAGTTTTGAAAATCACACCCTCTACAGATTGGAACGGAAGCATTCAATTGTAGTTTTACTTGAACTGCAGATCGCTACCTGATTTGGCAAACTTGTTTAGTGCCATTAATGCCGATAGAGGGCTGAATAGTAAATGCAGCAAGTATTGTTCACCTTGTTACGAGTTGATGGACCACCGAAAGATTTTGGAAACATTATTTTAAAGGCCCACTATGCAACATTTTTCATTTAATTAATCCGTTTCATACTGTTTAGGATGCTAAAATTAGTCATTACACGGCGAACGAACGGTGTAGAATGCGCCACCGTGGCCAATAGCGGTAGATACAGCACTTGCAATGTTCAGCAGCGCGGACCGCCTCCAATAGAATGCAGTGCAATACAATGCTACAATGCAATACAGCAGGCTTTAGAGGGAGCTCGTGAGAGAGATAAACAGAATGTTGCTTAGTGCCGGTTTAAGTTTTTAAAAAGTCTTTGGTGCTGCTTTAATATATTCACTGCTCTTTTCTTTTATCTTTGTAAAGCATACTGAACTGTCTCCTCTGTGTATGAAATGAGCTATAAAAATAAACTTGCCTTGCCTTTGTCATTAATGGCAGAACTGGTATCTCACTGATAGGGTTGCAAAGGGGTGGAAAATTTCCGGTAAATTTCTGAAAACTTTCCATGGAAACTTTAGCTTGGGAATTTTAGAAATATTTAAAAAGAAAATGGAAATATGTGGATTTTATGTCAATTTATGGGAATTAACTGGAAATTTTGGGTGATTTTAAGAAACATAGACCATATGACTCATATACCAACAACATATTTTGTCATAAGAAGAGATTTTTGCCAAAAAGATACAATTAAAATAAAAATATAGCATTTTTCTGTTAAATAAGAAAAATATGTAGATTGTAAACTGAACAAATGGAAAGGGCTATCAAAACATTTAAATGATGTATGAAATCAGGTGTGGTTATGTAAAACTGTTTAGCAGGACGCAGAAGAAACAGAACATTTTGTGCTATCTAGCACCATGATAAGCTAACTTCTTTAATACAAAGGTGCTAGCTAGCTTACCTTTAACATATCTGCCTTACCAATGAGCTAGCAATTCATATTTTGATTGGGCTAGCTAAAATCTAACATTTTAGAACAAATATCATCTAAGCTATATCATCATAACTTGCTTGACTGTTTGTAGTCCTCAAATGTGTAGCCTCACGTGTCTGTATCAGTGACTGTATGTGGCTCATAAAGGTTGCTTTAGCAGTCCATAATTCTAGAAAGCATTGAGATGTGATGGTAGGATGCACAATGCATATAGGAGGTGCGGCCTCAATAGCCCTGCATTAAGAAGTGTGTTATGCCCCTGTGATTGAAGAATAGCAAATTATAGGCTACTCAACTTTATGCATATCACATCTCATAGTTTTAGCCAAGACTGTCCCTGACCTTTAGTTGAGATAATTTCCAGTTTTTTCCAATTAATTTCCGTTAATTCCCATAAATTCCTGTTAATTCCCATAAATTCCCGTTAATTCCCATGGAAAGTTTCCAACTTTGAAAATTCCCGGAATTTTGCAACCCTACTCACTGATCACGCTGATGAGTGAGTGAATAGCATCAGTGACGGTCCAAACCGAAAATGCTCAAAGCCCAATCAGATTACATGGATTAAAATAATGTTTATCCAACATTTTGGCATAATGGCATGTATTTATTATTTCACCACAGTGGAGGGTATCACATGCAAACCCTTGCTGGTCAGGAAACCAACAGACGGCCAGACAGGAAACCAAAAGTGACCCACAATATAAACATGCACACTGTTCAAAAACACAAACCTATGTGCACACATACCCTTAGCGTAAATATGCACAGAGAGAGCATCTGCTATCCTTTGTACTTCGCTGTCCGTGGTACTGAAGTCTTTCAGGGGAAATCCTAGCAGATTGCTTCCTAGAAAGGTCCACACAGAGGATTAAAGGGAGTATAACAAGGACACCGCTGCAGTCAGACCACTTGCCTGCCATGCTTCAAAAGCTGACCATGCACACGAGTGTTACAAAAAAACAAGTGTTACAAAAAATAACTGAAATGACAAGGGTTCTCTGAATGGTTGCAACATGTGAAGGAAGAAAAAAGAGGCGTAAACACACACGCTGTTATGTAGGCTAGTGGAAACCTTGTTTGCCTGAAAGGGCAGCTTGACAGTGAGAGAGAGAGACAGAGGTGTCTGTTGACTTCATGAGTTGACTCGTCAGCCTGCAGACAGACAGCTACGCTATTAAAAACTGCATGGACAGTAGATGGCCAGCACAGGTAGAAAACCACAAAAGACCCTCACATACATTACAAATCAGGATGAAATATTCACAGTGGCCTTGTTTGCAGAACATGTGGTGAATTTTGACTGATTATGAAGTTGTTTTCTATTGTATGTTTGTTTTTGTGTGACTTTGTTGTTTGTTGCTTAGTGGCCTTCAAAATCCACACTGTAAATTATGATGAAGTCTTTTATCTTGTTATAACAAGGAAAGATTAAACCCCCTATGTGTAAGTTTTATTTTTTTCGTATGAGAATTTCTCCCATCTATCGGCGAAGTGGTATGCTGCATATTTCCCATGGTCCTCATTTTGAAAATGGCGGCGCAAAATGGATATTCTCATTTGGTACCCAGCCACATCTATATATAAATGAAAATTACCAAGTTTACGGGAACACTACAATTTATTCATGGAGGTAATTACCATAGTTTTACATTATATTTTTAAAATAAAAAATATATTTTTAATAAAAGACGAAGATAAATAGAAGATAAATCCTACACATAGAGGCTTTAAGGCAGAATTATTTGGCTTGTTTCCGTACATTTCCTCTTGAATTGTCTTACTTAAAATTTTCTCATGTTTTAAAGGGAAAAGCATTCTCACCATAATTTTCTCACCAGCCTCTCCCCATAGACTCCCAGGCCTTGTATGGTATGGATGGTAGGAGCCTCTTCTGGGTGCTTCCCCGCCCAGTCTACACCACCATCCCCAGCAGACATAAAGTGTACATGTGTGGTTACCAGGCAGAGTTGTTTAATATTTAAAGTGCAAGCACTGGTGCGTGTACTAAACAGATAGATTCTGCTCTCCCTGGTGAATGGTATGGTGGGTGGATGGTATGGTGAGTGGGTGGGGGTGGGGGTTTGAGGTGGAGGCGGGTAATGACTCTTATGGAGCTCTAGAAGGGGGTGTGATGGTAGGAGAGCATTCCTCGAGATGCGTCACACATCACCTTTTGTGCTAATATGAAGGTCAGAGAACACACACACACACACACACACATCCTTCACCTCTGGCTCTGATGTGCTTTACCCATAGCTAATAACTCCCTAAGGCTGTCTCCGTGGCACAGGCCTTCCTGTTTTTATAGTGCTCTGATTCATTCCTTGTGATCATTGAGAAATGGAGCTGTTTTCTATACGATCACACATGTTATAGATCATGTCTTATAGATGATGGGTTTATTACTTGTGGTTAAATGGCTGTTTATGACTCAGGAGCCAGTGGTGCTGCTCAGCAGGAATTTTGTATAGTTGCGATGATATGACATCTGTTCTGGAGTTGTCTTGCTTTAATAATGTGCATCCACTTACACTGATTCTGACAAGATGACAATTAAACAGAAACATGCTCAGTCTCCGGAAGAGGGGAAACACTGGTGTCAGCTGCACATGATGATAATAATAATAACAAGGCATCTGTCAATCTGATCCCCAGTTCACGCAGGAGTGGGTGTTATTTACTGGGATTATAATCTTGTTGCAAGTCTTGCTGTCAACATTGGATTGGCACTTCTTACAAAGCTCAGGTAGCAACATGCCACCATATTGGCCCCAGTGAGAGATGAGAAAAAGGATTTTTTTTCCTGCCTGTGAGAACTATGCGATGGCAATACATTTGTTCAACTTAGTGAGAGAGCTTCTTCCCCAGTAATTCTGTGATTCCTTCTCAAATAGGGTGACATGACAAGTTGGAGCGAGGAAAGCAGGGGAAAGAAAGATGGGGGGGGGGGGGGGGGGGGGAGATGTGATTATGAGAGAAAGAGAGGGAGGGAGGGAAAGAAGAAGGGAAGGAAGAGGAGGGTAAAGTCAACGTTGAGGCTGGGATGAGTGCAAGGAGGCGTGCAGGAGAGAACAGCCTGAGACAGGTGGCAGATAGACAGACAGGAGCGCTCACACAGGAGCTAACGCTAAGCCGGGCAAATCTGCCTGGCAACCGCATGCTGTCGCACGACTATTAGCCATCTCGCTGGTGGTGAGATTCTTTAACCGTCTCACTCTCACACATACACACAGACTCTTGCTCTGCCTCTTTCTCTCTCTCTCTCTCTCTCTCTCTCTCTCTCTCTCTCTCTCTCTCT
>JAGFZM010000003.1:435171-502264 GCA_017657215.1 Limnothrissa miodon | reverse complement strand
CTCTCTCTCTCTCTCTCTCTCTCTCTCTCTCTCTCTCTCTCTCTCTCCTCATCTCTGCACTTAAGACATCCCCTCCCCCCATGTTCTTGCCTTCCCCAGACTACTTTAGCCACACTCATTGTCTTCAAGAAAAGGGGGTCAGAAGGATGACCTCTGACAAAGCCTCTGTGCTAACCCCAGGAAAAGTGAGGTCAGCCCCCCTTAACCTCTGAAGCCTTCTGCCAGAGAATGCTGTGTGCCATGTGAGGGCATGCATGGCGATGGGGGAGGGGACTGTTAGTGTGAAAAACACCCCTCTGTGGCACTTATAACGTTGCCTTGTCAAAGAAAAATGTTTAAATACACACACATTGGCTCAATACTATGTATGCGCGATAAAATATAACAGGTGTTCTATCTCAACATATTCAGTATCTTTGTTTGTAACCTTTAATATCCTCTGGTTCACTAAGCATGTCCTTATTGAGCCTTAGACAGGTTGGCTGGAAATGATGAGACAGCTTGCCTTTTCTTGTGTAATTTGTAGAGCCTCAGCCTGAGAACGCAAACGGTGAAAGGGTAAATCACTGTGAGCTGGGAGGGAGAGATCAATGACCCAGACCTCCACCAGCCTTGCTTGGAAATCAGGCCCAAGGGTGACCTGACTTCATTCAAGTTCCACCAAAACATGACTGTGTGGCAAGAGAGCGAGCGAGCGAGAGAAAAAGCTGTGGGACTTTAAGTGTTTTGCGTGTGCTGACTGAGAAGGAGACGACGGGTTTGATGTATCTGGGAGCTCAAAGCTCTGGTGGGAGATGCGCTGTACTGTATAATGGAGGAGTCTCCGGTGCCTCGGATATAGGGGTTGGTGTTGGCGGGGAGGACGTGGGGGTGGAAAAGGTGCTAAGAGGAAGGTGCTGCTGGAAGAATAGATAAATAGCAGGAGAGAGGAGGAGGAGAGCAGAGGAGGATGGAGGACAGGGATGGAGCAAGGGGGAGGTGAATGAAGATAACTGGTGAACAAGCAGAAATGGAATCTAAAAATAAGGGTTATGATTAAAAAACAAAGCAGAATTATTTGCAGGTGCAGATGACTTGGGATCAACTTGCCATCTACAGGATATTGCTCTTTTCCTCTCTCCTCCCATTCTCTCTCTCTCTCCTATTCACAGACTCGGAGGAGGAAGTGTGATGAGAGGTTAGAGATAGTCTCTGGTGGCTAAAAGCTTCAGGGTGCTGAATGGTGAAGTGACGAGGAACAGCAAGTGGGGGACAGAAGGAAATAGAGAGAGAGAGAGAGGGATAAAGTGAGTGTGTGTGTGTGTGAGAGAGAGAGAGAGGAAGGAAGCACTACCGCAATAGTCTCCATCTGCTCCTGCCAGGTCTGGATGGTATCAATGGCAGCCGACTGGCCGCTGATGCTCAGCACTCTTGACAGCGTGACCCCCCTGGCAGCAACTAGCACACAAACACGCGCGCACACACACAGTTCAGTGCCCTTGCTGCCTGAGCTAGGCTATAGTTCTGCCCTGTACTTCTAGTAGACACCCCACATGGCACAACTCTGGCCTGGGCTTGAAGTGGCCCAGCATCAAGCATTAAATGGGCAACCTGGCCAGTGCTGCAGCTACTGTTGATGATGGTTATAAAAAGCCAAGAATTCACCACAGAAATAAAAAAAATGATGCCACATTAAAAAGGCTGCATCTTTTGTAACCATGTCTTGACCTCTGATTGGGTTCCATTGATTCTCTGAGCATCCTTTTTTTTAGCATTCGCCTTCAGTCATTGATTTGTAGGAAACAGGTGCATGTGTCAATCAATCATGGCTCTGTGGAGGGGGCAAACACTCCTGTTGTTTCAGTGAAAAGCACAGAAAAAAAGTACAAGTGGAGAGGGAAGGGGGTCAAAATAAGATGTGACTGCAGTTGTGTGCATGCCTAATCACTCTGGGTTGCTTGACAGGAGAAGTCTTTTGATCAGCCGTTTAGTATGCACGGGTGCCTGTCCCAGCACACCCTTGATAAAACACACTGTTTACTGCTCCATTTAAGGGGGGCGATCAATACTTGGCTATCAATACTGTGAATACAATATCGCCGGAATTAAGGCAAGACACGCTCGCTGTGGAGTCTATCGCCGCCCAGGCAAGTAGCTCAGTGTCACGTGGGCTCCCACAGGTCCATGGATCTCACACACTCTGTCTCTCTCTCCCACTCACACACACACACACAATTCCTGCCCCCCACTGGTTTTGTTCCCTCAACAGGGCCAATACATCTCGGATGTGTTAAAGATGGCCAAGGAGGACTGGGAGGAGTGGTGCAGCCTTTACTTATATCAGCTAGACATAAGTTTTTGTTGTTGTTGTTATTGTTTACTATCATTATCCTTAAAGTAAAACTCTTTCAATCCTTGAATAAGTTCAGTACCATACAACATTCTGTTTTTGTTTACTATCCAAATCTTTGTTATTAAACAGTCCTAGTTTATAATAAAACAGTTGATCCCAGAATCAGTTTACCTGAAGCCTAGAAATCGAGAAATCTCAACATACCCCAACTGTAGAAAATTGTTAGACAACTGAATAGCTGTTCCCCAGTTTGGTTAGCCCAATCAGCTCTATTCTTGTGGAGAGTTCCTTAGATGGACCCTGGAGGTATCTTATAGTTAAGTTAAGTCGCTTTTATTGTCAACTTCTCTACATATACTGGACATACAGAGGAATCGAAATTACGTTTCTATTGACAGACTACTATTGCAGACAGACACTAAATATCCCCTTTTGGACTGATGCTGACTTCTCCGGCTAGTTTGTCTGAAAAACCATATATAAGATTGCTGAAAATGCTCATCTTAAACAACATACACTGTGAGTCTTCATTAATTTATACATGAAAAAGGAATGAAAAAGCAGAATGAATATTGGAAGAGCTGTGGGTCTCTCAGAGACATGACAAAACATTTACTTCTTTTAGAGTGTGAAAATAAAGTGTGACGAGAAATACATTCATAACTAATAATGTATATTTCAGAAAAGGAAGTGCACTGCAAGTTTTCAAAATATCCACAAGTCACCATGACTAGAATCAGGTACAAACACAATCAATGCAGGGTTTGAGTGTTCTGTAGTTTACATGATTTGCTTAAGGTAAAATAAATTTTAGCATTTGCTATTTGCCACAACTGTCAGTTGCCTTTCACCAAGCACACTGCTTTGACTTTGCTTCTCACACATGGACTCCCTCTAAAAAGCATTCAATGTTAAACCATGGATTTTCTTCCCTCCTCCTGTCCAAGCCATCGCTCCAAGGCTCCCTGCCTGCAAATGGCCCTCTGCTCTGCCATTGACTGTGAGAACATCCCCCCTCCTCTTTCTGTCATCATCTCTCTTACTCAGAAGGCAACCAAGGGGAATTGTTGAGATAAAATTTTAGTGTGAATTTAGCTCTCTCTACCTGTCTCTCTCTCTCTCTCTCTCTCTCTCTCTCTCTCTCTCTCTCTCTCTCTCTGAACCACAGCAGGCTTTGAAGGCACATGAGTTGTGTATCCTTACCTTCTGATTATTTTTCACAGTAAGTCTACGTGCTCACAGGTCAAAGTCCAGTGTTTTCTCAACACTGACGCAGAGCAACACCTGTTTACAAATTGTACATCAAAATGTGTGACGATGAGAGGAAATATTTCAGGCCTAGGATATTACCAAAGGCTATAGTCCAAAAGGCAGCAGCTAGACTGCTCACATGTACACACGGAAGAGTGAAACTACACCCATCCTGGCAGCTGTTCAGTAGTGGCACTGTTTTAAAGGCTTGAATGGTCTGGCACTATTGTGGGCTATGCTGTGGGCATGCTATGCCTATTCACCCCAACGCCACCTTGAAGGTCTGCTTCACGGGCTCTTCAGAAATAGAAAGATGTTTTTTAGCATATTAGGTTGTATGGAACAGTATACCGAAACCAACTTAAAATCACATAATCTGGTTTTAATCTGATTTAAAATCTTCACTTAAAACACATTCAGTGTTGCTTTTGGCTGTCAGTGATTCGGCGTGTGATTTCTGGATGGAGGTCTCTACTTCTTTACTGTTTGTCTTTCTGTCATTGTCCTTTGTTGTGTCTTTTCAGCTCTGGCATGGTGTTTTTGCACTGGAGAATGCACATTCTCTCCTCTCATGATGGTCAGTATGAATTTAGTTCATGCCTTAAAGATAGGCAGTTTACTGTACAAAACATGCTGCTTTTTTTAAGCGCAATTTAATTCAGGCATGTCCATTAATAGAGGACATACTGTAACTTTACAATGAGTCCAAAATTAGAACGTAAAATAAATTATACCCTACAAACTAGATTATACCGGTATATTAAAAAAGTGAAGTCCACATTATACTCTACTTCATTTGTTCTTGTATTACATACTGTATGGTAGATTTTCAAAAAAGTATGAAATATATCTTACACTTGTAAGAGCATGACTCGTCACACTGGTCTAAGGTTAATTAAATATATAATAACTGTTTCAAATGTGCATCCACCTGTCCACATTTACACACAAACACATTGCTAACTTAACCTTCGCCAATACACATTCAACTGTTACACACTCACACCTTATGATCTTATTGTATGCATACAATGTATTTAATTGGCAATGTGTTGTCTTGTATTGGCACCTATACTATAAAATTTTGCCATTAAAATGAATATTTGTGGTCAGCAGCTATTAAAGTACAATGTTAAATGCACATTTGAAGTCAGAAGCAATTTAAGTGCATTTGGTTTGATAGAGTAGACCCCCCTACAATAATATACTATCCATTTTGGCACTGGATGTTTCTTCTTTCATTACTGCTTGCTTCCATAGTCTTTGCTCTGTTCTGGCAAACTGCATTAGCGTAAGTTTCAAGGTCTATTTTGAAATCAATTCAAAAACTGTCTTTACCCAGAGATGAATTTGGAAGGAAATGTTCTTCTTCTTTTCAAACACATTCATAAACATGGTCCAGGGACTGTATCATCTTTATCATGAGGACAATATAATGAGAGGAGTGCCCTTCTTAAGGGAGAGAAGTCTAGTCCATGTCTTATTCAACATCAACCACCATAATAGTTGCATCTGCAACGACTGAGATACAGGATTTTTTATATAGTTTGACTTGACTTGAAGCGAATGTCATTGAACTTTGGCATAATAAATGTACAATTACATTGATGTGTATGGAGATCCTGAATATTTAGCTCTGGCAGTTTTATCTCTCTTTCTCTCCCTCTCTGCTCTGTGTGAGCCTGTGTGTGTGTGTGTGTGTGTGTGTGTGTGTGTGTCTGTCACTCTGCCTGTGGAGTGCAGCTGCTTTCTCGTGGTGAGCAGGAGCATGTGCTGATGGCAGTGACAGGCCAGCTCTCACATAAGGGATTATTCCCATCCCATCCCATGCTAACTCTTGAGAGCGCTCATCATGCATCATGGTGAGGTAGCTAATATTGGCTCAGCATGGCAAAGCACAGACTCGGACCCCAGCCACACAGCAGAGTCATGGCTTCATGATGTGACACTTAATGCATACACCAGGGTTGACAGTGATCCTGTTTATGGGAGACAATTTTGGTGTCTCTCTCTCTCCCTCCACCCCCCCCCCACCCCCCGTGTTTGTATGTGTGTTTGTTCATATCCTACACAGCCAGAATAGCACTTCTTTGTGACACTGCCATAAACACAATTAGATGACATTTTGGGCACAGCGACTACACTACCTGTTCTTTATCCAAGCTCTTTACGTTCAGGAATGAAATTCTGCATATTGCCAGTGAACACTGTAGTGCATGAAGAACAGAATACAGAACGCATTTGTAGAACACATTTAGAAGCGATGGTTGTTTTCCTGTGTCCTTATTCCAGAGGTTGTATAATAATGTAGACATTTCAACAGGGAAACTGAAGTGAGTGCTTATTAACATTGCCATTCAAAAGTGTGATTTTATAGCCAACACACAGCAATAGTCAAAATAAGGCTACAAGTTACTTAACCCTCCTATTGTGTTTGTTTTTTTTATTATATATCTTATCTTAAACTTTGGTGTTCCTAGTAAAAATGACTGGAGCATTTTTAATTCGAGATAATTGGAGTTTGATTCCATTGCGTTTGATTCCAGAGTATCAGAGAACCATCAATACTGTATGAATTATGCTTTCTTGTACTACACATTTAAAACTTTAGTATGAAGTAGGGCCTCACTTATTGAAGTCTGTACAATTCAGTGAGGAGGCTGTCAGTGGAAGAAAACATGGGAGTGACTAGTATGTTTTATTCTTGAGTTAAGTGAACATCAACAAACTTATAGATACCCCATATAAACAGTCATGAGCCCTATGACTATCCGATTGGATAAAGTACATTTTTGAGAAAGAAAACATGTATGTTCATTAACCATTTATGAATGCATTTATAATGCTTAAAGTGTTATGGGGTTGTTAATTAGCTGCAGGTGTTATGGAGTTGTTTATTGGCTGTAATTCATATAACAACATATATTGCCTTTTGACCAAATAATAGAGAAAGCCACTTTCAACAGACAGAACTGACTTTCAATAGACCAGGCCTTTAGTTTCTTGGCTTATTCTTAGTGGGCTTGTGTGCAACCGTCAAGTTCTCTAATGATGGCAAGAGATAAGCATCTGGAGGTGTCTGGCGAAAGGTCAAAGCAAGAGACGGCAGAGCCTTTTCTCAGTTACTTACCATGTGGATTCTTTTATACTCTAAGCAGGGGGACGGGCAAAATAAAGAAAACTTGTTTTGCATGATGTTGCGAATGAAACAAAGAGACACATTGTGACGCATGGGCAAATCGTGCACCAAGCCGTCTCCTCCATCACTACGTCAAGAGATGGTAGGAGGGGAGAAGGGGTGCGCGGGGGTAAAGAGACGTTCTCACAGAAGAGTTCTAACCCCCCTCTCGCATTAGTTATACCCCCTCACGTTTCTTCCTCCACGCCCTGCGTTCTCCTACTGCGCTCCCACTGCGTCTGCCTTTGTTCGCATCCCAACAAACCCCGAACAGATGGTGCTCTGCTTGGGCAGGAGTGACAGGCACCAACTCGCAGCCAATCGCTTGGGTAGGAATCAGCTGACTCGTCTGGACAGCGCCAGGTGCTGTCATCATATTTCCTAGGCTTGAGAAGTGAGGAGAGCGCACTGGTTACTAGTCAGCGGATTGCGGGTAGAGCGGCACGGCGCGGGGACGATATCTCTTCAGACACACACACACACTCAAACACACTCACAGACTCACCATGCTCTTCCTGAAGGGTATCGTCGCGGACTGAACGAGAAGGAAAAGCATGTTTTCTTTAGAATCACGTGGACCTAAGTAGCATGTGAAATAAACTGCATATTTTGCTCGCGTATAAGTTATCAGTATTCTAGTTTAGTCGGGCAAAGGTGCCCACGCAAAATACTCTGGAGAACAAATGCTGAGGTGGAGACTGAAAGCCGACAAAACCGAGGTAAGACATAGAGAGAAATATGGCGATTGTTTGTATCACGCATTATGAAAATGATGCATTTGTCGTTGTTGTGATTTTATGTAGTCTGTTAATTGCTGCTTTATTCTGATAATATATCACATAAAGTGTTCTCGTTATGGAAAAAACATGCGATACGGTACATAAGTGGGGTCTGTAACTGATGTTCTGCATTGACTGATCATTTCATCCTTTGAGTGCCTCACATGTTGCTAGTCAAAAGATATGGATATTTCCATTGTTCCATATTAATGGATCATTTGTGTACGGATATTTTTCCTTCGAGGACCCTGATTTTCTCTAGCGCATCTAACCATTACTCGAAGGTATGTACTGCATTTCACTGCAAAGAAGGACGCATGGCGCTGCTGCTGCTGTCGCCTAGTTGATAATGACAGTTAACTACTGTATTTTGATAAGAATGTTTTCATAATAGCAAAAACTGGTTCACATAAAGTCTTGCTATTTAGGTGTAGATATGTTTGCCAGTGTACATGCGAACAATAACTTATTTTGTTTTATAATTCTAGAATATTTTGTCGTGGAAATTCTCGAAGAAAAATATTTCCTGTTTCCGTCGATATGAATCGGGTTATGTCCTGGATAAAGAGCCCTCTTGTTCCATCAAACGTCCCTGAACACGCCGTACCTACAGTATCATACAGTATTGTACGTGTTGCTTTTCGGTTCTTATCACGTAGCCTACCTAAGGCCACACTACAATATTGCTGGTAAAAACAATTTGATCTGTTCACTAAAAACTTTGATCTACGTGTAGGCTAAAATTTGTTGTGCATTGCAAACTGGAATTGCGATGGTCAGTTGGTCAGCTCGGTAGAAGTGTGATTCGCATGCAAACGTGGATGTATCCCTAGCAGGTGTCTCGATTGTGCCCCCCCCCCCCCCCCCCCCCCCTACAGACGCGCACACACACACACACGCTTTGAAGAATGTGTTGGATAGTGAGGCAGCTGAATAGAGGAGGGATGTATGAGAGTTCATGGAATAAGGAGTGGGGGAGTGGGGGTCGTGGGTGAGAGTATTGTATTGTCCTGAGGGACGCCACCCTTGTTGCAGCTGTTTCTACTTCAGAGTCACCAGAAGTTATTTCGCTCTCTCTCTCTCTCACACACACACACACACACACACTCACACACACACACACACACAAACCACAAACACACACATCCTTCTCTGAGTAGGCTGTACCTTTAGCTTAGACGTTGCACCATTTCAACTCATAAAGCTGACAGTGTTTGAATACTTCTTTTGAAAACTGACTTCCACCAGGAGGCCAGGTTACAGTGTTTATGAGATGGGTCTGGTATTCATTTCTTTAATGATAAGTTTGAAATGTGTCCTTAGGGAATTAAACCTGTGACCAAACCTGTGTGTATGCGTGTGTGTGTTCTAATACAACACACACAGTGATGCTTGTATTCATAACCGGAGGCAACCTGCAACTGTACATGTTTTGTTACTTGTTTTCATCATAAACTCTCGCTGAACTGTTGGAACATTCCCTAAGGGACAGAGATGTGGAGAGAGAGAGCAATGAGTGTGTGTGGTCAGAAACACAGACTGATAAGAGAAAGTTGAGGTGTGTGTGTGGGGTGGCGGCTGCTGTGACTGTTAGCACAGGTCTGGAAGATGAGCTTCTCAAGAAGTGTGTGTGTGGGACTGTTTAGGGGTGGCTAATGGGGGTATAGTGGAAGGGGGGGTACCAAGCCTGGCTTCTCTCATTGTTCTTCACTGAAAATGGGGGCAACACATGTCCTTTGTGTGAATAATAAAGATCAGGCCTGGTGCAAAGCAAGCAGCTGTTTGACTCATTTAGACCCGGTGAGCTGTTATTATGCATCTCTGTGTTTTAAGAATAGGATGAGCACACTGAGAAGGGAGACTTTCAAAGACAGACAGGCTTGTCATCTGTGCACGTTGTACAGTGGTGCACCACTATTGGGCAGTCCTAGAATGCGGGAAAGTTATTGTCTGAAGGTTTGTTTTTGTTTGGAATGCAGAAAGAATATGAGTTATATTTTTAAGGTTATCTTTGACTTTTTTTATGGAAGTTTATAATAGAAAATTGTACTTTGGCTTTTTTTCCCCAGCACATAAATCACATATCCTCATAGCTGAACAAAACTCGCAATAGGAGATGAGTGTCAGCTTCAGGATAAAGGACTTGGCACAGGCCATCGCTTGTCGCCGCTCACAACAAAACTTTGTGGTTTTCTGAGACTATGCCTATGGCACGATCGGGCCTGTTTGGACTGCGAGGCCATCCGTTTGTCTCCATATATACATGAACACATGATCCCCCTTTCCTCAGCCTTGTGGAGATATCTAATTAGTTTGCAATTAATCAACCCCCCCCCCCCCCCCCCCCCCCCACACACACACACAATCCTCTGCAAGATCAAGGGACAGATAGCTGAGATCAGAATGTTAGATGTGGAGGAGAAACATCTCCACCCACCACCTCTGCCTCCGCCCCCACCTCGTTCCTATTTTGGGGAGCAGTGATTTACTTCATGTGTGTGTACTCAGGCCAGCCCTGGGGCTGGCGAACTGGCCCTGGAGAGTAGAAGCACATGCTTCATTACACGTCTCCTGTCACACCTACTAACTTCGATGGAGGTGATGTGTTTTTATGTTAGTATTGAGAATTAGTGTTAGATTACTTGTGTATGCTCTAAATTCAGACTCGGTCTCTGTTTTCTCAATCTGTCTGTGTAGTTAATTTTCATGTTTAATGTTGTTATACATAATTTGAAACTGTAATAATGGCAATACTATTGTTAGCAAAACCACAGTGCTCTCATAGCTGATTCGCTATTATGATACACAAACACATGCCAAACAATTATATCTTTCCTAATAACAAGATATAACATAACAGCGTACTTATTACTTAATGACCTCAATTAGTCAATAAACATCCACCATATGTCACTAATACGAATGTATCATAGCAGTGTTATATGAAATTACTTTTATTTAGCATCATTTTACATAAAGCTGTACCTTCAGGTTCGAAGTTCAAGCTCAAGCAGATAATCCACATAACTGGCCACTAAAAGGCATTTTACGATATCATTACCCAGAATGCCCAAGGGCCTCCACCATTTGGTACCATTAGACGTGTGGGAAAGGATGTCCATGACCTGACCATGCAGAAAATACGCTGCTGTTTTCAATATCATGCGTTCCCTTTTGCAAGGGCATATGGGAGGGCTGTTAACACTGACATGTCCCCTTAATCTCTTTAGATTTCAGAATCAGGCCATCTAAATGAATGCATGTCTGCTGTACGTTCCACTCATGAGTGTCAGCATTTTACACAGTTTACGAGAAAGACACGCGCACTTTACACGTATTTCCTGAAACTATTCTTCGCATTTGAAGTCACTCATCAAATGTGTCCGAGCTGCCATGCCAATATGGCAGAACCACAATAACAATAATCAAAAACCTTCTGTGCTTTATTGCTAGCATGGCCTCTGTTTTCATGTGTAACAGTGACATTCTATAGAGCGGCAGCTTTTGACAGGATGATGAAGTGCAGCCACTCCTTTCAGAATACTGAGAGCCGCATTGACCTGAAATGCCAGGTGTGTTTTTTTATGGCTCAGCGGGAGTTTCGTGACAGTCACAGCGGTTGTCAGTGATTTAAGATGAAGAGCACCTGAACAAAATCTGTACCAGAGGACAGTCTTTCCAGCCAGCATCCCACAGGCCATGTAATCTGATGAAGCGCTGTGGTCATGGCAACCAGAAAGAATCTATGCATATACCTATATGTATATGTAGGACTATAAGTGTATAAGGAAAATATAGAGTTGAGTGTGAGTGGTAGCTTAGTGTGAATCTTGCTGCATGTTTGTGTTTGTTATGTTTTTGTTCCATTGCCTCTTGAGGGAAATCTAAGGGGCTAGGCCAGGCCTGTGACTATATCCTGTAACTGTCCAGGTGACAAAATACAGACCCAGTTCTAGGATCATGTGGCAAGGGCATATGCAGCACAGAATGTCTGTTTTATCCCTCTCAGTTCAGGTTGGACCGTAACACACCTCTCACTTGGTTACCATGATGAAATGTTTTCAGTTTTAAAGGAAAGTCAAGCCCAAATAATGTTTTCAAGAATATCTGAAGCAATGAAGTGCACCACATATTTTAGTGTATGTCATGGATATTGGTTTATTTTAGTTATGAGCAGGACATGACAGAAATTATTATTAACATTAATTACAAAGATTTTATAATGTCTGCAATCCAAAGTCTACACTTCAAAAACTGAATGACTTGATTTCATAAAGGACTGTTGTAATTGTCGTTGATGGCATTAATGATGATACACGTCAAATTATGTTTTTAACAGGCTTGTGTCACTCCGATGTAGACTCCTTCAAAGAAAGTGTTTCTGGAAATGGCTTACAAACAAACAAACACTTTGTTTACAAAATGACTGGTGTCATTGTCATTGTTGGTGTTTAACTTTTCAGTAGAGTAATAATGGTTTTCGTTTATGCTCTTAGTTGGAGACAGAGTGGGGAGTTCATGGCTGCAGGCTTAATCTACGTGAGCAAATCCTCATCCGAGGCTTAACGGCTACATTTCACAATACACGGTCTTAGATGAAATTGTGATATGAAAATGTTCTCCCTTTCACTCTGAAGAGGACTCTGGTCTTACTGTGGCTTACAGTGACATTAGAACTGAATCGGTGATTAACCTCGATATAGTGAAAGTAACACATGACACTTAAAAGTATATACTTTAAACTATACTTTTAACTATACTTTAAAAGCTTTAAACTTTAGTTTAACAATGGACATTAAAGACCCACTAAGCAACATTTTTCAGTTAATTGATCCATTTCATACTGTTTAGGATGCTAACATGTGTCATTACACGACGAACGAACGGTGTAGAATGCGCCACTGTGGCCTACAATGGTAGATACAGCATTTGCAATGTTCAACAGCAGCGGTCCGCCTCCAATAGAATGCAGTGCAATACAATGCAATACAGCGTCTTTAGAGGGAGCTTGTGAGAGAAAAAAACAGAACGTTGCTTAGCCCTGCTTTAATGTTAGACTTTGCAGAGCAGAAAAGCAGTGAGACAATATACAAAAAAAAATCATTTGCCTGGGCATAGTCATTTGTCCATCATAAATGTTAAACCAGATGAACTTTTTATCATACAAAACATCATTGGCTCAAGAGTACACTGAGATCTATTAATTCCACATTAATGTGTTGTGACCTGCATATTACATCGGGGCTTAAAGCAAATGGATTGTGCAAGGCTAATCTTCTCAAAGCTTCCATCAGACAATTTAGTGAGGTACATGCAACATTTTTGATATTAAAAAAAAAAATCTATTGCTTTTGCTATTGTTTTTTAAATTGGCACTGCCCACAGCTGCCATAGAGATAATTCATGAACTGAGACACAAATCTATCAAAAAAACGAGCACCTTATTTCACTGACAGGTAGCATGATGAAATGGAATTAATTAACCTGTCATTTATTTGCCATATTTCCAATTACTCTGCAAGTTCTTGTGCAACTGCAATTTTGTTTCTGTTTTAGATCCTGTAATATTTACTTGCGAAATATTTTCTGCAAGTCATCTTCCAGCCTTTGATCTGGTTCAACCCAATCCAAGCAAATATGTTTGATTTGCTACAAGTGTTTTTTTTTTCTTCTGTTGTTTTTTTTTCGATCCCCATGCCTTGACTTTCACAAGATAGTTCTTTGTGGCAGTAGACAGTGTGCAGTCAGCACAGTGTCATATGAGCTGCATAGGGCATAGCCAGATGATGCAGCAGCAGCGTGTGTGTGTGTGTGTGTGTGTGTGTGTGCGTGCTCTTGTCCCCTGTGATATTCATGTTGCAGGTCTGTCGCCATCTTCAAATCACAGCGGTAGGCAGAGGCACACCCATGTGTTGTTGGCCCCTGTTTCATGTCACCCATGACTCCTCAGAGACCCAGCTGATCCTTAGGGTTATAATCAGTACTCCCCCCCCCCCCCCCCTCATTCTCAAAACAGCTCCTATGTTCCTGTATTTGCACAAGTGGCATCTGAGCCTGTTATTGATTTCCACTTTGCTCGTTAAAAGACAACTCTACAGCAGCTGAGCTTCAGTGGCTCTTGTCCAATTAAATGTATGGTGTCACACTGTCAGTCATAACCAGCTCTATCTCCAACCCCTTTGTCACAGCATGTCATGACTTCTGTCTGAGATAAAGGCTTGATACTAGTAGTGACTGACTACACTAAAATATGATTTTAGTTTAGTAAAATATATGTTTTCTTTAATATTTAAAATTACACAAGTACTGTGTGTCTCATATTAACCCCCGTCCCTGATAACGATGCATGTACAGTAATTGGGTTTGTCGGAGCATCTGTTTTCCCAGCAAATGAGCATGGGCTCGAGATCCTATCCCCAGGCTATATGCTCATGTTCTCAGTGTAGCAATGGTAGAGCTGAGACAGTGCCAGTGCACAAGAAGACAAAAAAATAAACAAAAAAACAAACAAACGTTACACCTACTTTAAACCCAGTATTACAATACTAAAACACTATAAATAATGTTTATAAATTATGTTCATATCAAACTATAATGCATTCATAAAGTTTGAGTTACCAGAGGGAGGGTCCTTGAGAAGTCTGGAATTTTATTTTCCCTTAAATAAAAATGTCACTTAGTCATTTGGGATGTAAATGTAATGTAAGGGTAAATGGATTAAATTGTGTGTCCTAGTTTACATATTGTGTGTGAGGACAAGCACAACACTCTTGGCACAAAATAGTTTGCCTTCACCAGGCTTTTTATCTTGGTTTATTTAAAGGCGCTCTAAGCGATGCTGTTTCACGTCACTTCTTGTTGATGTTCGAAGTATTGTCAAACAAAACGGAGGATAGCTCCAGAGAGGGTTCAAGCGTTATAAGTTATAGCTCACTCCTCCCCCTCCCTCCCATGCCTCCCGAAAGACTCATGAACCTTGTCATTTATTGGCTGGAACACTGTTATGTTTCGTTTTCGTTTGTTATGCTAGGTTTGCCCACTGTGTTTTGTTGCCGTTTGTGGAGCTAGGGCTGTCTTCAGAGACCGCGTTTTTTTACAGTGTGTTCAGGGGACAGGCAGCTAGCAGATTATGAGGAGATGTTTGCTGTATGTAACAACACATGTTTTAGTCCTAAAAACGTTTCACATCGCTTAGAGCACCTTTAATTCAACATTTTATTCTGCTAAAGTGGCAGTGTGCATTGTATCAATGCTATAGAAGATGATGCCCATATGCTAAATCCAGTTTTCAGAAATGTAGAGAAAGACAAGAAAGAGACAAAAATCATAATAAAATATAAGATAATATAGCACAATTAGGCCAGTAGCATAACTCAGCAGGCTCACATAAATACCTATCCTATGCTATCCTAAAAAATTACTTTTAAGACTTGGAGATTTTTTAAATAACTGATTAGATAACCGAGTTAATTGAGCTGCCTTTGTTGGATACTTTTATGTTTTGTAAACAATTTGGGAACATCAAGCTATGGGGAGTGCTTGCTCATAGAAAACCAAATGACATTTCCGAGAATTTGGCACTACACCCAAGTCTAAGAAAAAAAAAACATTGCATATCCTCAGGTGTTCCCAAATAGTACTCAATGAGTATGTTTTGAATATGTTTTTTATACCTTATTGTCAAAGTAATTTGATGTTATTGAGAGATTGCAATACATGGAACTAGGGGTGGGCGATATAGTCTAAAATTTATATTGCGATATATTTTGAACCATAGACGGTAGATGATGTATATCACGGTATACTTTGGTATGTAACTTCAAGTCAATATGTACAACAGTTGTTTAGTCATCGTTCGGAGTAGGGGTGGGCGATATAGTCTAAAATTTATATTGCAATATATTTTGAACCATAGACGGTAGATGATATATATCACGGTATACTTTGGTATGTAACTACAGCATAACAGGTTCATAATGGTTACCATAGCATAAAGTCAATATGTACAACAATTGTTTAGTCATCGGAGGTGTTTATATTGGACTCTCAAATTCACACAGAAGTAAACTGTTACGCTGCATTTGTGTCAGGCAGTAGCTGTTCAATTTATAGGCTCTTACACAGTTTTGTTGTAAGAAGAAAAAGGTGCCATCAATAAGGTGAAGCTACAGGTCAACATTTTTTCACATGGTTGTGGAGACGCAATGAGCCTACATGTATCACGGTATGGCGATATGACCCAAAATCTCTATCATTGGCCAAATGCATATTGCATACGGTATATATCGTCTATATTGCCCACCCCTAGTTCGGAGGTTATGTTGGACTCTCAAATTCACACAGAAGTAAACTGGTAAGCTGCATTTGTGTCAGGCAGTAGCTGTTCAATTTATAGGCTCTCACAGTTTCGTTGTAAGAATGAAAAGGTACTATCAATAAGGTGAAGCTACAGGTCAACATTTTTTCACATGGTTGTGGAAACGCAATGAGCCTATCACGGTATGGCGATGTGACCCAAAATCTCCATCATTGGCAAAATTCATATTGCGTACGGTATATATCGTCTATATTGCCCACCCCTACATGGAACTCTTCAAGCACAAAATCCCTGAATAGTGCGTAAGGATAAAAGGAGTTTACTGTTTTCTTTTTGGCATTGAGCTTATCTATATCCAACGAATCCTTTGTTTATTTGAATGAAAGAAAAAATATATTAAGTAGCTTTGAGATACAAAAAGCCTTTTTTTTCTTGTCCTGCCGCTTTTTTGTGTTTGTCCTGGCTTGTTGAGCTTGTCAAAATGTCCACTGCTCAAACAGAACCTGGGCTCCTATGAAGTGTTCTGTTTTCAAACATCTCCCTGATGCCACGCTCACAGTCCAGCAGTCTCTATTTTTATTTCAAAGAATGCCTGAATGAGTGTCTGCGTACAAATACTACTCACTTGTCTTTTCTCTGCAGTGTCATTGCTGCAACCTCACACTCAAAGAGATATATATGTTTGTCTAGTCTTTGATCTTTCATTGGATCTAGTATTTGCATGAATAACACACAAGTGTGATTAGTAAAGTGGAATTATTTTTTATTTGCTTTACAACTGAGATTAGAGAAATGTGTAAAACAAGGCTGATATGTTGCCATGCAAGACATGATAATTGAATTTTATCAGTGGTTGAGTTATTAAACCCCAGTCTTGATGCATTTCAGTTGTCACAAATTCTCTTAGAAATTCTCTGAAAGCTGTATACAATTATTTTTGTGGGCTATTTCTGTTGAGCACTGAAGTTACAGACCTGATTAAATATGCAAAAGCTTGGTCCTACCGAGAATACCCCTGTATCTGAAGCTATTTAATGATGCTTGGAGAAGCTAATGATCATCTCTTCTTTGGCTGGTCGGCTAGATAAAAGCGCTCGATCGAATTTGATCTCTGTCCAAGCACACATACTTCAGAGGCATACTTCATATGACTCGTGCATTGTAATTAGCTGATTTTGCATTTTTTGGTTATAATTGATGATTCTGCACGTCACACCATTCTTAATTTGTTGGTTATTTTTTTTTAACCATTTAATCAAAATCTATTAAAATTGAGCATTGAATATGTATTTAACATTGATTTCTGTTTGCCATTAATGTAATTTTCTAATTATTTGTGTGGCTTTGATTGCATGTGTGCAGTAATTTGTTGGGAGATTTGCTGATCACACAACATCCTTTAACATTTTTGCTGTTGTGTTTTTTTTGTTTTCAGGTCCTGTCAGGTCTTGTCAAGGAACTCCAGAAGTGAAAAAATACATCTGTTATGAGGACCTTTGAACTGCACCACTGCTAACACTGCAACGCCAGACTACTTGTACTGGAATAATATTACAACAGAACAACGGCCCTTGTGGATGAAATATTTACCCCATAAACACAACAGCTCTGGCACAGCTTTTGCACTCACGTCAACCTCCCATTTGAGCTGATTAAAAACTATAATCAAAAAAACAGGATGGCTAGAGGGACCGTCATTCTCTCTGGGCTGAGCTGGGGTTGTTGTGTGTTGATGCTGACGCTGTTCCGACTGTCCTCAGTTCAGGGCACAGAGTGTCCTCAGCTGTGCGTGTGCGAGATACGCCCTTGGTTCACTCCGCAGTCCACCTACCGAGAAGCCATCACCGTTGACTGCAATGACCTTCGCCTGACTCGGATCCCTGGCAACCTTTCCAGCGACACACAGGTGCTCTTGCTGCAGAGCAACTACATTTCCCGGACCAGCGATGAGCTGGAGCAACTCTACAACCTGACTGAGCTGGACCTCTCCCAGAACAACTTCAGCAACATCCGGGATGTGGGCCTCACCAACATGTCCCAGCTCACAACACTCCACTTGGAGGAGAACCAGATTGTAGAGATGCCTGACTTCTGCCTACAGGACCTAACCAACCTGCAAGAGCTTTACATCAACCACAATCAAATCACAACCATATCACCAAATGCCTTCTCAGGACTGCACAACCTGCTTAGGCTCCATCTCAACTCCAACAAGCTTAAGGCCATTGACAGCCGCTGGTTTGAGTCCACACCCAACCTTGAAATACTCATGATCGGTGAGAACCCAGTTATTGGCATCATGGATTTGAACTTTAAGCCCCTGGTTAACCTGCGGAGCTTGGTGCTTGCAGGAATGGATTTGACTGATGTACCTGGAAACGCTTTTGTTGGCCTGGGAAACTTAGAGAGTCTTTCATTTTATGACAACAAACTTGTCCGGGTGCCACAAAATGCTCTTCAGAAGCTCCCCAATTTGAAGTTTTTGGATTTAAATAAGAATCCTGTCCACAAAATCCAAGAGGGCGATTTCAAGAACATGATGAGATTGAAGGAGCTCGGCATAAACAACATGGCTGAGCTGGTGTCCATCGACCGCTACGCTCTGGATTATCTCCCAGAGCTGACCAAACTTGAGGCCACCAACAATCCCAAATTCTCCTACGTGAATCGCCAGGCCTTCCGTGACGTTCCTTCATTAGAGAGCCTCATGCTGAACAATAACGCCCTCAACTCCCTTTATCAGGCCACTGTGGAGTCCCTTCCAAACTTGCGTGAGATTAGCATCCACAGCAACCCCCTGCGCTGTGATTGTGTCATTCAGTGGATGACCTCCAACAAGACAAGCATTCGTTTCATGGAGCCACTCTCCATGTTCTGCGCCATGCCCCCGGAGTTCAGTGGTCAGCACGTCAGAGAGGTGCTGCTGCATGACTCCCCAGAGCAGTGCCTGCCAATGATCTCCCATGACACCTTCCCCAACCACCTCAACCTGGACATCGGCATGGCCGTAGATCTGGACTGCCGGGCCATGGCCGAACCCGAGCCAGAGATCTACTGGGTCACGCCTTTGGGCAGCAAGGTGATGATGGACACTGTGTCTGAGAAGTACCACCTCAACAACCAGGGGACTCTGCGCATCTCTAATATCCAAGTGGAGGATTCTGGTCGGTACACTTGCGTGGCCCAGAATATAGAAGGTGCGGACACACGAGTAACTGCTATCCGGGTCAATGGCACTCTAATGGACAGCACGCAGCTCATGAAGATCTATGTCAAACATACTGAGTCCCACTCCATCCTGGTGTCCTGGAAAGTCAACTCCAATGTCATGACGTCCAACCTCAAGTGGTCTTCGGCCACCATGAAAATTGATAACCCCCACATCACCTACACCGCCAAGGTTCCTGTTGACGTCCATGAGTACAACCTCACTCATCTTCAGCCTGCCACGGAGTACGAAGTGTGCCTCTCCGTCTCAAACATCCACCAGCAGACACAGAAGTCTTGCGTCAACGTCACCACAAAGCACGCCACATTTGCTGTGGAGATCTCCGACCAGGACACTAATACAGCTCTTGCAGCAGTTATGGGCACCATGTTTGCTATCATTAGCCTGGCTTCGATCGCTGTATATATTGCCAAAAGGTGGAAGAGGAAGAACTACCATCATTCCCTGAAAAAATACATGCAGAAGACGTCTTCAATCCCTCTGAATGAATTGTACCCTCCTCTAATCAACTTGTGGGATGCTGACAATGACAAAGACAAGGATGGATCTTTAGAGAATAAGCCTACCCAGGTTGACACAACAAGAAGCTATTACATGTGGTGAACACAGGGAGGGGGAAAACATGTTTTGAGCACAAAGACACATTTTAAGCTATTTTGTGCAAAAAACAAAGGTGGATTTACTTCATATTGCTTTGCTTCATGCGGGCAAAAAAAGACTGAACAGTCAAGACTTTTCTAAGTACAGCGTATTGCCTTTTTGTCTTTTTCTCATCCTTTTGACACAGCTTTGGCAACTTCGGTTTGCTTCAATGTTAGTTGCTGTGCTTTTTTGTTTCACTTGTTTTTTTACATAGCACAGCATAGTAAATGTAAGGAAATGGCTTTGGATCAGTTAGTGCAGTAGCAGTGAATTTGATCCAATAGGCATTTGCCTTTGGAGATATTGATAAAGAATGCAATGTTTCTTTCTCTTTTTTGTAAAACAGTTAAACTGTTGTGCACTGAACTATATAAACAATTTGTCTATGGACTCCAATGTAAGCTGACAAAGTGAATTTAGACTCGATACACCGTCTATTGAATAATGTTAGCGATTGTTCTGTAATGTTGTATCAACTATAATTTGAACTATTTTGGACTTAATCAAAACCAGTATTTTTGTTTTATTTAGGATTTATATTTGAGGGTTAAATTACTGTAAACAAGCAATAGAATCATGAATGTTTAAAGTTAGGTTTAAGTGCTGTAGATGACAATGCTTTTTTAATTACTCAAATACTTCTTTTTTGCTAGAAACTGTCAATTATCACTTAGTTTTGTTGTGATTTACACACGCAAAATATGTTGTATATTAAGGCGCAAACAAATAAAACAAGTTTGTTCTCATATTTTTTATACAACGACTCCCCAGTCACAAGTCATTTTTAATTCCTTTAGCAATTTAAAGAATAATGTGAATTATTTATTCTTCAACTTGCATACAACTCTATCTATATAATCTTAAATAATAGTCATACATAAATTTACGGCTATGAGTTATTTAAAACAATGCAGTCATACTCCTCGAAACTCATTTAGTCAGTTGCCTCCAGATAATGTGAAAAGGGAATTCTGTAGGGAATGGGGATATTTTGGATGTGGAAACATGGAGTCTGTACTTGTCCTCAGGGGTTGGATTGTTTTTCTCTACTGGCTGTAGATCACTGCTGTTGGGGAAGAATAGCAACAACAACACGGCAAAGGGCCTAATATCACCAGAGTCTACTCACAATCTGCAGTTGTACTCATACTGTAGATGACCGCTTAAAAAACAAAATAACTGCCTTTCTGTTCATATTTTATCCATTTAGTGGGTAAAATGAATGCTCATCAAAAGTTAGATAACCATATTCACCATGCTGTTTTTCATTCAGCTTCCCGGAGGCAATTGTCAACGACTAAAAAGGCACCTGACCAAGGAAATTATTAAACTGTAATTAAAGTCTTGCCTACTTCACTCTTTCATTATAATAACAAAAGCTTCACTTGCACACAAATCTTGCTTTTAAAAGGTGGTGCAAAACATTTATCAGAAATAGAGGCAAATTAAACATTTTCCTTGGTCCATCATGCTCATGCATAAGCCTGCATTTGCTAATAACGTTACGCCAGATTCTCCATCCTCTCTGCCTCCTCAAAGTGACTGGGGACACTGGTGTTCCTGCGAGGCTCATGAAGCTGATGGGTTTAGATCAAAGGCCGATGTGATAAAGGATCACTGAGAGCATTAAGCAAGCCCACATTGCTGCTGCACTATCAGACAGCCAGCAGCTCTGCTTAAATCAGCCAGATGCGTACAGCTCCAAAGCCTCCCTTCTCTGATAGCATTTATTAACTTGTCATGCAATCAGCACAGGAATTTGGGCGGGGGTAGGGGTGGTGGTGGTGTTACCTTTACAGGTTTAAGATGCATCATTAATTAGACCCTATTGAACATGTTCTGATTTGATCCGACCCATGAATGACAGATTTAGCACATGCTTGCCTTTTCATTATGTAGGTCTTCCAGACCCAGTGTCTGGAATGTAGCTAATGCCTGATACCTGGTGCCTTTCATTACACAGTTAATATCCAGAGTTGCGTTTCATCTAGAGAGAAAGACAGGGAACGGCGGGGGAGGGGTAACTTAAATTCTTTGTAGATTTTTTCGGATACTTCTTTACCCATGAAACTCTGCTCAGCCTTCCAGCAACCTTTAGCTCCACTGCCTGTCTCTCTCCAGAAGACGTCTCCTTTGGGAATTTCCATACCCGAGTTGATTGGAAGTTCAGAGCGCTGCCTGAGCTTTTCTGACTCTGCTTCACTTTGCTCCCTGTGGATTATATGTGTGTGGTGTGCGTGCAGCTTTGCTTTTTAACCATCCTTCCTCTTCTTCCTGCTTCTCTGTCCCTGTCTCGCTGGGATTAACCTCTTGCAACAACAGAAAACCAGAGACTCCAAAAATTAAGTGCTACTTTTGCTGCCTTTGTGCTTCACGACGTCCTTGTTAAAGCCACTATGTGTAGGATTTATCTTCTATTTATCTTCGTCTTTTATTAAAAATACTTTTTTTCTTTTAAAAATATAATGTAAAACGATGGTAATTACCTCCATGAATAATCTGTAGTGTTCCCGTAAACTTGGTAATTTCAATTTATATATAGATGTGGCTGGGTACCAAATGAGAATATCCATTTTGCGCCGCCATTTTCAAAATGAGGACCATTGGAAATGAGGACCGTGGGAAGGGAAGGGCTTATACATTTTATTCAAACGTGTGCAGTATACCACTTCGCCGATAGATGGGAGAAATTCTCATACGAATAGAATAAAACTTACACATAGTGGGTTTAATTAAATACTATATCATGAAATGGCACAAATGTTTAAGCACAGATTATTATTCAGTATTTCAGCTCTGTGTGAGGTGATAAAGTAGAAGCTCCACCTCTGGGATTCTGATCAACACACATGCACACAGAGAATTGTTTTACCACATCTCTGCATCATGCAGTGCACCCCACTCGATCGCATGGCTTTTTCGGTTGTTGTTGTAGTTAAGAGCCAGGTGGAGAGGGCCCTTTCTCCCGGTTCATTAGGAGTCACTTGGCAACGGCCTGAAGGCCTACGCTGGGAAAGTGGACAGGAGCTTGGAGTGGACACTGGTTTGTGTCATTCAGACTTTTTAATTGCTTTTAGCTGGCAGTGCTTCTCTCTGACTCTGTGCCAAGCAATTAGGTGCTTTCAGACCTGATCCTGCGATGTCCTAGAATCCTGCAGTCATTGAGGATCACAGTGTGACTCAGATACAGTACCCTGATTATACTGGATAGGCATATTGGCTGTATAATTTGAGGGTATTGTGTGTTCTATTGATGTGTTTCAAACCAATGTTTGCCACTGAGTTGACTCCTATTATTAGACAGCTTTTTAAAAAAGTACATTTGAAAGTGGAGTTTGGAGTTTTTCCTGCTCTTTCGGACAACCTGTGTTTTTTGTGGTCTTAAACTGCACTTACAATAAGGATGTCAGATGATTGTAGCCAAATTCACTGAACACCACTCTCACACCTCTTGCAAGTATGCTGTGGATTAACATTGAAGTCGGTTAATTGGTTGCTTAGTAATGACCTCTGGTTTGGTGGTCTGTAACGTCTAAAAATTGTTAGTTTGATTGGTTGGCGATTGCACCTAATATTTTCTTCTATCTCTGTGACTAGCATTGTTTTGGAACATGCCTTTTCATTTTTGTACTTTTTGTCGGATGCACGGATGACTCATGAGTCTGTCTGTAGGCTACATGAATCCCAAACCCATATAGACTAATATTGATGTAACCCTTAAAAAATACTTTAACCTCTTTAGGTGCTTTTTCTCTTTATATTTTTTGCCTGTTAATAATATAATTTATGTATTTTTTACTACATTTCTTACATTTGTATTTCAATATAGCTGACAACTAAACTCATTGATCCTTGCCGTGCCACCTAAAAATATATCTAAGCAACACAACATCAAAACCATCTCAGACCTGCTCTCAGTCTGAGAATAAAGTCTTTAACCGTCTCCAACTCACAGCCTAGTGGGACACTAGGAAGAGGCAGGACATCAGTCCTATTCTTGTTTTGGTAATAGAACATTTTTATGATAAGGGAACCATGACAATCCTCATCAGGCACAAGATCGATGGCTGAACACAGTTGGGGTCAGTTGGGGACATATTCTGTTATGAGAAAAGAAACCCTTGATGGAACTCTTGATCAACCTTCAACTGATGGTGGCAAAGTGATCAAACAAACTCCAATATAGCATATAATAACCTGCAGTATTTTCTATTTTTTATAGCAAATGAGCACTTATTTATATTTATAATCAAGTGAAGGGCACTTGTGTGCTACCCTCCCTGTTTCTAGCCCAGAGGAAAACTCAGTATCATCAACATGTCATGAAAAGTCTGAATGTTCTCCTCTTCTCTGTGCCTTCCCCCTTCCTCCTGCATGAGGGAGAGGCCATCAAATAGATGAATGGACCTATTTTCTAATGTTATTTGATCATTGGTTATGTATGATAATGGGATCCTTCAGAAGTCCATTAAGAATAAACAGCCGCATCAGACTGGCAACTGATTCAGCATCTTCATCTCTGTAATGGGAGGGGGGTGGGGGGGCTGTCAGTGCTGTCACAGCTACCACTCTCGCAGGCAGAAGGGATGGCACACAAGTGGCGGTGTAAACTAATTGACCTCTCCCAAATTAGATTCTGCCAATAGTTAGGTCATCCATTTTTTTCTGGCCCCCACTTTGATTACGAGTGGTATCCTTCAGCTGACCAGTTATGTGCTTATTATTTTAATTTGCTGTGGGGAATTTATATAACCTCTTGGAGTCTAAATCAGTTTAACACCACACATTTGTCATTTACTCTCCTTGATGAATAAGTAATGGTCCTTTGTGGATTATTTTGGTCATAGGTGGTCACAACCAGTCGACCACCCAATGTTGACTTTTATATTTCATCTCCCTCGTGACAGTCGGAGTGCAAGAACTCAGAGAATTCCCCTACCAGTGACGGAACAGACAGTAACAAGCCTTACACCATGTCCTAACCACAAGAGAGCATGAGGTTGTTGCATAGGATTGACTGTTCCCTGTCTACATTGGCTCAGGTAAATAAGCTATTCTATTCGGAAAGACAAAAATTCTGCTAAAAAGTCACACAGAATTTTGTGACGCAGGGCTGCTTTTATTCAGTTGAACTTATAGAAACTGATTTTACTGCTACCATTCTGGTTGCATCGTTTGCCGTTAGGACACCGTCTTTTGTATTCTTGGGGTCTGCGACTCCCTTGCCTGTACTCCTGTTGGTATTGCACAGTATGTCTTTCAATGGGTGTCCTTAACAAGGCATCCACTTGCATACTGAAATGTCACCAAAATGTCACTGATTCTGTTGGGAGATTGGACGAGGACAGCTATCCAAGAAAAGATAACAAATAGACAAGGTAGTAATAAATACAGTAGGGTTGGGGGATGGTACTCTTTGCAATGGCAGCAAAATTCACTCCCCCTGCAGCTTCATAGATACCTATTACTCTTGTATGAAACTCATGTCAGAAAGAAATACCATGTCTTTATGCTGGATTATAAACAATATATTGTCAAATAAAAAAATTATTTGTGTTTCAGCAAAAACACAACAAAAATCACAAAGTCCTCTATGTGTCCCTCTCCAGAAGTCCTGTTTCCGCGGCAACTCCTCTATTTTGCCCACCTACCCATCTCTGCAGTGCCTGAGGCACAGAGACAGAAATACCACTGACAAGGTCAATTCCCTCCCAGCATGGAAGTTGGAGGAAAAAATGAAGAAAGAAAAAAATCACTATACCCCTTTCAATGTTTAAAAGAAAACCTTTCCTTTGGCATGACATTTTCACAGTTCCACATTCCACATTGAGTAAGGCAGGATCTGGCGTCTTTTTTTCTCCTCATGTCTGTCTCTTTTATTCATTTTTTTTTACCAAGGTGAATAGAGGTGGTGATGATGCAGAAGGATGTGACTGTCACTGTGACTCGACTGTGATTTCTGCTGCTTCAAAAACGGAAGTTTTATGTTCCTCAAGGCACTGCCTTAATTACATTCACCCAGGTCTGACAGAATGAGGCCGGCAGTCAGTATGTCACAACAACAATAACCAAAAAAGAAGAAGACGATGAAGAATGAGAAAAGAGAGTCAGAGAGAAGGAAGAAATCATCATCATTTGGTTTTCAGGAACATGAAATAAATTGCATTAACCTCACTCCTCCCTCTTCTGCCAGAAAGAATCCTTCATGTTGTCATAGTACTGCTGATTCTCATTTTCTCTTCTTTACTGACATCTAAGGATTACTCAAAACCATTCACCACCTCCCAGGTACGTCCATATCACCCGTTCTCCAAGTCACAGATCCCAGAGAGAGAGAGAGGAAGAGTGTGGGTGACCTTCTGTCTCACCAACGCCTCGTGTCAGTGCGATCAGTGCTCCTCAAGCCAAGCCTGTGGCTGCCAGCCCTCGCCTGGAGAAATTAATCAAAATGTAATCTTTCTCCACAGCGTGAGGCTAAGCCAAGCCTTTCACCGGCACCCTGACTTCTTGCATTAGACCTGCTTACTTAAGTGAGTGAGCGAGAGAGGGTGAGAGATGGAGAGCGGCAGAGAGTGAGAGGAAGATCTCTTACAAAGCAACAGTGAACTTGAGTTGTGGAATCATAAGGTGGAATGAGAGGTGAAAAAAGTGGATGAATTTTCTGGAAATTTGCCTGGCAATTTTGGTGTTTTTCTTGGTATTAGCTAGCCTGACAAGCCAGACTAAAATAAAAAAAATGTATAGTCTGGTCAAGCTCAATCTTTGGGGGTTTGGGGTGTCTCACAAACTGCGAACAAGCCTTGGTAGAAGACTCTGCTAAGTCCCTATGGTGATTGACTTGATGTATTGGCTGAAGAAAACTATTTGCAACACTTAGGGTACATCTAGATTTCTGCCAGCTGTTAGCTAGAGAGAGAGAGCACAAATCCTGATAATATGGCCCCTGCCACACTGTCATAATTTCTGTGCCAATAAATGAAATCGTTTCAAACATTTTATGTTGCCCCTTTTGCAGAATTGTAGGCGGTAAATCTGTGAGGTTTGCTGGGGTGGTATAGACTACAGTGAAGTATCTGGTGCTCAAACAACATAAGGATTATCCTGCCAAAGATACTGGGAAAAAGTAGGCCCTAGGGGCTCTTGGTGGGGTTAAATAATTCGCCTTTTGGGAATAGCCACCGGTATGATGTTTACAGTAATTGCCCCTGGTCATGGTTAAGTGGCATCTCTGCAGATGCATTGGCAAGCGCTGCCCCAAAGAGTCACCATGGTAATAAATGGCTGTGAGAGGGACCTGTCTCTTTCTTCAGATGATAATGAATCTCCGTGATGTGCACCGCAGAGGAGTGTCCTACTTTTCTGCCTGTTTTTGTTTATTGCTTCTATCACCCCCTCTGCCATTTTACCCCACAATTAATCTGCGTTTTCTGGACCACTTGGCTAAAAAATGGCCGTTCTCGAAGTTTCAGGCGCCTACTGTACTCCGTCAGGCTTTAAATACTCTGATATAAGAGTGATTATCATTAGTGCCAAGTTGGGAGGAGATTAATGGCAGATGCCTTTATCCCCTGCCCATGAGGCGGGGAATTTCTTTTGTCCACTTGCTCAAAGGGGGTGCAACTCATAAAGTGCTGAGTGGGCCACTGCAATAAACTGTGTTGTTGTGCAGCAGCAGTGATTCCTCCCACGGAACAGTAAATCTCCTCGCCCTAACAAAGCTCAACATGTGTGTAATTGGCCTAATTTGCTTTCAAGATGTGAACACAAAGGCTTTTCTAGGTAAACACAAAATGAACGTTTTAGCGTACAAGCCAGAAGTGGCTGTGATATAGCTGTAAAAAGTTCCAACATGCCTGTCAGATTTAATAGGAAGGCTGTAGCTCAACAAGCTCATCTCTGTGACCTCTCCCCAAAACAAATTTACCCTGCAAGTCTTGAGCGACAGGGCAATTATTCGTATCTCCTGGAAAATATTGTCGGAGGGCAGTGATGAATCATGATTTCTGTTGTAATCGCAGAAGATGTTGAGTGATAGTGTACATATGACGAGGCGAGGAAGATAATGAATTTGTTTGTGACTCATAAAAGTTAGTCCTTGTTTGGCGTTACAGATTTCTATGCCACTGCAAAGCTGCTACGCCTGCCGTCGCTTGATTTGATTGCAGCAACTGGAAGAGGAAAAAAGCCTGCTGTCGTCTCAACGTGTGACGTTCTAAACTAAGCCAGTGTTCACATGTAGATGTTGTTCGCTCACAATAACGCAGTGGGACTGTTACCATGGAAACTTTGGTTTTCTACACTCAGTATATCAAAGAGAAGCCATGTCTACAGCAGATCTCTCTGCTGGATGACAAAGATTTATATTCAACAATGATTTATATACATTCAAAACATGTCTGGAATAGCAGTTTTCGTTTTTTTAACACTTAATTCTATTACTAATTCTAGCTTGTTAGGAGAAGGGTAGGCCTACCATTTTTCGAGAATCCCTTGATTTGCAATACTGTATCACATGTGATTTTTAATGAAAGGTTTCCAAGCATGTGTTGTTCCTCTTGTTGTTGTTGTTGTTGTGGTTATAGTTATAGTTGTTGTTGTTTACTCAGTTTCAGTGTGCCTTCACACTCGCACCGGTGTCCGGAGGGGCAGCCTGCAGAGAGAGCACCTGTCAGCTCTCATGCTCTCTCTCTCTCTCTCTCTCGCTCTCTGCACACCTTCATAGATGGTTTATTCATATCCTAATAGCAAAATCATCTTTTTAAAAAGTGTGAATTTCCTACTGAAGTTGACCGAGTTAACAAAAATTATATTTTAACATTTAATAGTCTGATAGTTAGTGCTTCAGAAGCTTAGTTCTCTACAGATGTGATCTCATAGCGATCCCTCACAGGACCCAATTAAAAGTGTAGACAATGGCTTGATTACCAAATGTCTGCTGGACAGAAACTTTATATTCTGTGTGTGTGTGTGTGTGTGTGTGTGTGTGTGTGTGTGTGTGCATTGTATGCAACAAAACCAAATCTTGCAGTATATGCAAAACTGTTTTCCTGTCAAACAATGCATTTTTTGTAAGGGTTTTGTATGGGTCTACATTTGTTGGTTTAATACTGATAAAAGATACAGTATATATGGAGAGATGTGAACACAAACATGAAACTAGAAACATACTGGCAACCACTTCTATAATGATAGCCCAGCAGCAAACATAGCACCCAACATGACTAACCTAGCAACTATCAACTGTAACCAACCTAGCAACAGGTTAGAAACTGCCTCAAGTACCCTTGCAACTTATTGGGAACCACTTACAAAATAATGGCCCAGCAATGAACAAATTAACCTAGCAGTAGCAGCCACCAGCATTACTGCCCAACCCATAGCTTAGCAACCACCTCAAAAACCCTTGCAACTTCCTGGGAACCTCTTCCACGATGATGATGGTAATAATTAGTAGTAGTAACAGTAAGTGTATACTTAAATATAATAATACATACACACACACACACACACACACACACACACACACAATGTAATCAAATAAATTGCTGCATTTATTACTTAAAACAACTGGTAACTAGGCAGAGTTATTATAAGATGTACTGTTATGCAGAACGACAGGGCAGACAGGAGGGGCAGTTCAAAAAGTTATATGCACACAAGGAAGTTAATAGAAAAGAACAACTTTTAGCTATTAGAAAAACATGCTGTTGATTGAGAAAAACATGTCATTGATCACAAGCCATCAAATAATTCACTTTATTGTAGAGTTTTGGTACAGGGTTGAAGACAGGTTGTCCGTTTTGCATTTTAAACAGATAATATTCAGTAAAACCCATGGTGTGGTAAACTGAGCTGAGCTTTTTTGTACCCCCTCATTGAACCCATCAGTTGTATTCATTTCACATGCAACACTATCATTACCTTGCAAGGTTTGCCGTGGCATAATCAGAATCAGTATTCACTGCCTGTCTGCCTATCCCCCCCCCCCCCCCTCTCTCTCTGTGTCTCTTGGTATGTCTGTCTGTCTGTACACCCAGGCTGGGCTCTCGCTCTCTTGGGGCCTGAGCAGAGGGCAAAGAAACATAAAATGAAGAGGAAATGATAATGAGCGAGGAAGAAAAAGAAGAACAGACAAAGAAAAGGAAAGATGGACGGAGAGAGAAAAGGAGAGAGAGCAACAAAGATGTTTAATAGGCACCGCTGTCACAAAACAGTCACCAGTGACAGCAGTCAGGGGAAAGAAAGTGCATCATTAAGGTAAGTGGAGCCCACAGGCAAAATGCAGATACATGTGATCCTGACTGGTGCTTAACCTGGCATACTGATGATGATGATGATGATGATGATGATGATGCACTCAGTTGTCTCACTGACATATCTAACGGTGCACACATCCAGTACAATGTGCAGACAATACATCCCCTAACATAGACACAGACCTCACTGAACTGTATGTGTAGACAGTGATTATTGTTTCCACTCAGGATAATGATTATGTATATTTTCACAGGTCTTCACATCATACTATGATAATAACTGGGAACTGTATTATAGTACATATGTTTTATATATATATTTTTTTTTTTGTTTAATATATTCACAACATACATATGTTTACAAACATAACAGTAATTCATAGAGCATGTCTTCTGTATTTTATATAAGACAATTTGCAAGTCACCATATTATATAATAAACAAATCACAGAATTAGGAAAAGTCCATAGTTTGACAAATGACTCCTGTCCCATAGCAGCTATTCCCTTAAACCCAAATTAGATATTTGTCAACAAATGATGGAGTCTCCCTAACCAAATGGATGGCTGCCAGGTATGGAATGAGTTAGATGGGTTGGACGCATCATTCCATCACGTCTCCCATGGAAACACACTCCTCTGTCATAAGGTGTAGGCGACAGTCAGATCTTCCCTGCGCCAAACCTGCTTTGTGACAGGCGGGGCCTATTAAACATCTTTGTTGCTCTCTTTCACTCTCTCACTCTCTATCTGTCTCTGTCTTTGATGCAGGAGATTTGACAATTCCCATGGGTGGTTGGGCTGGTGGTGAAAGCAACTGAATATGCATCTTTGTGCATTCGTGCACGTTTGTGTGTGTATGTGTTTGTGCGTGTGTGTGTGTGTGTGTGTGTGTGTGTCTGTGTGTGTGCATATGTGTACAGTATGCAGATTTACAAACTCAGCATCTAACAACCCTGCAGTCAGCATTTTGACAGCTAACCTTATGCCACTTCTCACACATTCCAGCCCTTGTTAGCATTAAGAAAATCAGGTAATTGAACACAGCCAACACAGACATGGACACTAATCACATCTCCAGTCACTTACGGGCATCATATAAAAACATATAACCTCCCTCTGACACACACACAGCTCTGTACAAATGAAGAACGTGAAAGCCCACCCGTGTATTCTCAAGCCTAAGTGCTTGTGTCCATATTAACAATTCATATTATGTTTGAACAGGTTTCCTTTTGAAGTGTTGCTGGCTTGTTAATGGGGTTTAAGTGCTCTGCATGTCAACAGGCCGTCTCCGCTGTTTAAGACATTCATTAGCAAGGACAAAAACGATGCCGTTGCCGTCATAGAGCAGAAATCCATCTGTTGACGGTGTTGTGGTAAGTTTTTTCTATTTTAGGATGCGATTATTTTTGGTAACATCTACTGTATGTACATGAAAGCTAAAATGCAGTTGAAACAGATATGTCTTAGATAGGACTCTGATTACAGAATTTATACACTACACTGAGTTCCGGATGCCGCTGTCTTGAGTAACCCTGCAGCACTCTATGGTGCTATCATATCACAGCCTCATTCTTCTGTCAAGTGTAATCACATTGAGAAACTGTGTATATTGCGGGTATTGTTTCTCTCACATCTCTCTTGATTCACGCAATTGTGCCAATGCAGCACCATCTATTATGAGCTATAAAACTACTGTTTGTAGGCATTGGACCACATAGGTCAAAAGGACACTGAACAAAATCTTAGCCTAGTGGCTATTCACATTCCTTGCAGTCCACCATCAGTGCATTCTTGTACTCTGAGTCCATATTTGAAAAAAGGCAGAGAATTTCTATTGGGAGGTCATGCATTGAATGTCAGACAAAAGTTGCGTGCTGACGTCCTGCTCATTATTAAAGAAAGACCCTTCATTAAATTCTTTGATCCGTTTGAAATTTAGCTCTCCGTCTGAGCAAGGACAAAAAAAAAAAAGGGTTTGCAACTTTACCTCTGGCTGACAGGCCGGAAAGCCTACACCCAGATGTCATGCATAATGCATGCTAAAGGCAGCTTGACAACCACTACGCCGTACGCACACTTTCACTTGAAGTGCGAGTTTGCGGTTCACGCCTCACGCCTCCCCACACACACCTCCTCAGAAGCCGGTTCCATGTTCTCCTTGGAGATGAGAGAGAAGCCAGTTACAAAGCCCTCCCCGGGTACCTCGTGGCCAATGAATAGCAAAATAATGGCAAGGGGTTCCATAAAATGGATCCCTCATTAGAATGTGCAACTTGGTTTTAATAGCTTAGTCTATAGCAGGTTGCATTTCATTGAGATTCACAATGATGCTGAAATGATTGAATGTCTGTGTGTGCACGTGTGTGTGTGTGTGTGAGAGAGAGAGAGTGAGGGAGAGATAGAGAGAAAGAGAGCAAGAAAGAGAATATCAAGTGTTCATTCATTATCTGGCAATTGCCCCTGCTCTGGTGTCCGTGCCCTCCAGTGTAAATCTAATGAATGTGTTTGGTGTGCTGTGCCAACGGCCCAGACCGTCCCCCTCCGAACAGCCCCCCAGCTGAAGCTTCCTTTTATCCCCGAATGATCCTCTGAGTGTGGCTCTCTAGCACATTACCCTTATTACTGCCATTAATCACCACGTCCAGCTAATCATTAGCGCTCCAACGGGAGACAAAGTGCTGTCTCTTGCATAACTGAGGGAGACAGTTGTGACTAGATATGACTGAAATCAAGCAGCTACTGATAAGACATGGCATTGCCATCAGATGTCCTCAGCCACAACTCTGCAGCCCCCAAGGGCATGGTGTGTGTGTTTTTTCCCCCAAATCTGTGATTGTCATATGCCAGCCTTGTGTCTGATAGCATGAGGTGTCAGTTTCATTATCAACTGTCAGCAACCAAAGTCAGTATAGCATCAGTGGCACCGTCAGAGATATACTGTAAGTTCTCGTGTACACTGAGACACATTTGTACTGAAACAAAAAAAAAAAATAAAAAAAAAAATATATATATATATATATATATAAATATATATGTTTTTGTTCATGGTGCTTTTTCACAGCTCTAAAATGAGAAGTTACTGGTGTTTACTGGCAGTGTTTCAGGGATGAGCCCTATTCTTCCCCCAAGACGTTCAGTGAACCTAAGTGAAGTAAAGCAGTCTCAATAGTAACTTAGGATATTGGAGGAGATATTGTAATGCCTCGTTTTGCTGATTTGTTTTGCACATTTTTGCAGTCTACAGCACAGCTTTGTTTCCATCTATTGCCAAGGCAACAATCTCAATGACTGTCAAACTGACTGATAAGGAACAGAAGGGTGAATTGTTTTAAGTGAATCTTTTCTGACTTGTATTCCCGACTTTTATTCTGTACTGTACAGCTATGTGGGTAAATTCAATTTCGTGGAGTCTGAGAAATGATTCAAAGATCAGTTTTTCCACTCTGCCTTAGTAAATTATGCTCAGTGAAAGCTTATTTGTTTGAGGGCACTAGAGTTGTGTTTTATTTATTTCCAGGAGAAATAGCTGTCAAACCGTGTTAGCTGTGACACGCATAAATATAAACCCATTTGGGGATCCAGATCTTCTGTAAGCAAGCTATTATTTTGAAGATGATATCCCCCTATCCCCTTACATACACTAGGACCCTCAGACAAATCCTGTTTGTGTTGCACACTCTCTCTTTCTGTGCCTCTTCTCTCTCTCTCTCTCTCTCTCTCTCTCTCTCTCTCTCTCTCTCTCTCTCTCTCTCTGTCACACTCACACACACACACACACACACACACACACACACACACACACACACAAACAACACAATATTCCTTAAATTTGAGCTGTCTGTGGCTTTCATTTACAATAACTGTTATTACACTCTTTTTTCCGGGGGGAGGACAAAGGCCTGTACAAGATGAGATGAGATGTCATGTCTGCCCTATTGGCAAAAACCTGGCACCCCCCAACCTTTCAAAAAATATAGCAATCTGTCTCTTTTTTACGACTTCATTTGTCAGGCCATCGACCGGCCCTTAAAAACGTGGGAGAGATGGGGAATGCTCTTAAACATCATTATCCACACAGTTGCCCCTGCCTGTTGAGCTGCTAGTGATTTAGCAGCTTTTAAGGGCAGAGGGGTAGTAAATGTGTCAGAAGCAGGATTGGGGGAGGTACAGGGCTCTCACAGGACTGTGGGGGAGTCACAGACCACTCACACACGCACATACACACACACACACACACACACAAATTCACGGATATGTGGTGTTCAGAAAGCGTAGGTGTACGGTAGTTTGGACACTACATTGCCATTTTATCATGATGTCTTTCCACTTGTTGTTTCTACAGGCTTCAAAGGGTCAACCATGGGAAGAGGTTTGGGCTGAAAGTTCGGTCACTGTGGTGAGAGGCTATTTCCTGGACACATTCTGAATAGTGAGTAGTTCTAAGACTGTTGAATATCCTTAAACCTCATTTCAAAGGAGGCATGTGAGGCCCCCCTATATATTGAGAGAGAGAGAGAGAGAGAGAGAGATTTTTTGTATACTCTGCATTACCTAATAGTATACTGTATGCATGCACAAACATACACAGACACACACAGCTTGGCACAAACTGTGTGCTTGGATGCCAATGTGATTATGTGTTTATCTAAGAGGGCTAGATATCTCTTTATGATGGCTATCGAGCTCCAGACAGTCCAACTCCATTGTATTTCGCACTTGCCCCTGGCACTACCACACAAGTAAAAGTGACCTCTAGTCAAATACCTACAGTATAGCATAAAAACATGGTAGCCGGTAGCTAGCCAGTACCTGTGTTACATCTTACATCACAAAGTATAAAACAATTCTCCTCCTCCTCTGCCCCTGTTTCCTATGGCGTCCCCCAGGGGTCCATCCTTGGTCCTATTCTTTTCTCTCTGTATATGCTACCACTAAGCAATATCATCAGAAAACATAATATTTCCTTATTATGTTTATCTATCCAGCCCCTCCTTGACTGCCTTAACGACATCAAGTCCTGGATGTCAAATAACTTCTTGCAATTAAATAGCAACAAAACTGAAGTCATTATCTTCGGCCCCCATAAATCTCCAAGTTCACTTTCCAATAGACTTGACTATCTTATCCCTTATTTTAAGCCCATGCAAGAAATCTGGGTGTCATTCTTGACTCTGAGCTCTGTGGTCAAAAACAGTTATTACCAGTTGAGAATCATCGCCAAACTCAAATAATTTCTGTCTTATCATGATCTGGAACAGGTCATCCACACCTTCATCACTTCACGGTTAGACTACTGTAATGCCCTGTACACTGGCCTCTTCCAGTCCCTTCTATCACGCCTTCAGCTGGTCCAGAATGCAGCGGCAAGGTTGATGACTGGCACTAGAAAGCGGGAGCATACAGTCAGTGACACATGAAATGGCCCGGCTGCACGTATGAACCTTGCGTGAGTCACGCCTGTGTCATGCACTATTTAATTTTTTTTTTTCTGAAGAAGCAGTCGTACAGTGTACCCAAACAACCACCAGGTGGCACTTGGGAGCGACTGTGACTGCGAGTGTTCTAACATAGCCTACAGCTGTCAGGAAATAAAGTGGTAGCCTGAGCTGAAATAGGCTAGTTATACTGAATACTGTTATTTTGTTACTGTTACTGTTGTTCTATTATTTGAGTGTTGTTTTCGTTGTTGTTTCCCAGAATGCCTTGCGAATCTCCAGAAAAGTTCACAAATGTTAGTATTTTCTCCATTATTGATGGTTTAAAATGTTTGATAACCGTTGTATTGTCTTAAGTTTAACGTTATTCCAATGTGTAATGGTCATTTTCTCCATAAAATGCACACGAAAAAAATCACTAATACAATGAGTAGTGCAACGTTATTTGTGACTTGAGGGATTGGTTGGAGCATTGAGTTGTGAACGAATTGCGAGCGTCCGTGCTAAAAAAGTGTTGCCAACGTAATAGCTGCCAGAGAGTACTGATGATGTATGCGATTGTTGAAGGGGTGTCCTAATTCGTAGGGGTTGACTTTCAAACCCTACCCCTTGTTGCTCTGCTTCAAGGGGCAGGGGGAAGGGGTAGGGGAAGGGGTAGGGGTAGAAATTAGAAATGGGATTGGCCCTAAATATAGTAATTAGTAATTAAATTCAATAAAAATAATTAATACACTGAACTATGCTGACGCTTACGCATAGTCCAATGCGAAAGTGTGATCAGCGCACTCATCAAGACTCTGAGCTCATCAAGACTCTGCGAATGAAAGGCTGGACAACTATGGCTGTTTCCCAACATGTCCAGTTACATGGAATAAAGGCATCCTTGTGGACTATTAGGCGTCACTGCTGCCGCGATGTGCAATTGCTGACGCTATTGAAGCATGGATGAAAATGATAACCAGTTAAGGTCTGCACCTTTAAAAAAAAATGCATCTGGACAGCATCTGGACAAACAATAGACGTCCATTAACAGACCACCAGACCACAAACGAACGTATATAACTAGTTGTAATGTTGTTGTTGTGTTTGTGGGCAAGGAACAGTCGTGTTTACTGTGTCCCTCTTTGGAAATGATGTCTCGGTATTTTGTGTTATAATTCCTAATAAAGCTAGGGATTTGCTACTTAGCGCAGGCCGATTGTTAAAGGAGAAGTCCGGTGTTTTTTGGACCTGGGCTGTACTGGAAGATGTTACCGAGTACAAACATATATCAAATTCCCACCTCCGTTCACCCCCCGCATTCCGCAGTCAACCGTTTTTAGCCGAAGCTTTCATTAGCCTTACACTGCTAGCTATAGGGGCATGACTGTGCCTATGCAGCTAAATCGCTATTTTTACACCATTAAAAAGGTTCAAAGTAACTCCACACTTCATTGGTAGACTTCTGAGGGCCCTGACATTTATAACGAGACAATGATAACTTTTGTAAAGTAATTCTACCATAAAAATTTGACCATATCAGACCAAACTGCATATTGCAAAAATAGAACACGGAAGTAAACTAACGTCTCTCGCTCCGCTTGTCTCTCCGAATGTTTTGCTATCATTAGGGAGGTCTTGTGCTGCCTTGTAGAACCTGATAATGTAATAAATTCCCAATAATGTAATAATCCTGATAATGTAATAAAATTTTCCTCATAAGTCCACAAAATATGTAATAAAACCTGACAATGTAATAATTTCCTAATAATGTAATACCGTGCATTTCCCAATAATGTAAAAATCACCATACTGGTTATGTAATAAAGTGTTACATTGATGGGGAGTTATTACATTATCGGGTTAGCCTCAATTTTGCAGAACCTGATAATGTAATAATTTTCCAATATTGTAATAACTTTGGTCAGTGCTGTAGCATTAGGCCACCAATTTCAGGGGTCCAAATGTTGAAGCTGGTCTGGCATCAGGTTCTCTCTACCTTTACCCTGCTGCTTTTACTATTTGCAGATATTATTTATTTTTACATGACTGTGAATGCAGATTTTTTTTACAGTAGGCCTATTAAAGGGATTTTCAGTAGTAATAAACCAATAGGCCACAGAGATAATTTGAGTTTCTAACAGTCATTTACATTGACCAACTGGACTTGGAACTGGCCTATGTGTTGATTTGTGCAGCAATGTCCCTTAATAATTACACAATATACTGTATGTTCAATGCATTTGCTCTATTTTCCCTTGGCTTGGCAGATGAATGAGGCACTTGGAATGGGTCCTCTGTTGGCCTATTGTCCTTTCAATGGGTGAAACACTACTGGCTGAGGACTTTAGACTATTAAAACTACTTTTTTAAGTCCTTTCCATTTTTTCATCTTCCATTACTCATGTCATGCAGTAGTGATATTTAAGGCCCGCACCGACATCATCATGACATTCAACCCAACCCAGTGAAACGGAGACAGGGGAAAAAAGAAACCAATATCCCACTGCCATCACCTAGGGGTGTTAAAGGAACAGTAAAAAATAAATCTTAATTAATCATGAAAAGGCCCTGATGTACAAACCGGATTGCAAAAAAAGTTGGGACACTAAACAAATTGTGAATAAAAACTGAATGCAATGTTGTGGAGATGGCAAATGTCATTTATTTATTTGTAATAGAACGTAGATGACAGATCAAAAGTTTAATGTAAATATATAATTTTAAAGGAAAAATATGTTGATTCAAAATATCATGGTGTCAACAAATCCCAAAAAGTTGGGACAAGTAGCAATAAGAGGCTGGAATAATATTTATTTGAGCATAACAAAGAGCTGGAAGACCAATTAACACTAATTACGTCAATTGGCAACATGACTGGGTATAAAAAAAGCTTCTCAGAGTGGCAGTGTCTCTCAGAAGCCAAGATGGGTAGAGGATCACCAATTCCCACAATGTTGCGCAGAAAGATAGTGGAACAATATTAGAAAATTGCAAAGACTTTGCAGTTATCATCATCAACTGTGCATAACATCATCCAAAGATTCAGAGAATCTGGAACAATCTCTGTGCGTAAGGGTCAAGTCCGTAAAACCATACTGGATGCCTATGATCTCCGGGCCCTTAAACGACACTGCACCACAAACAGGAATGCTACTGTAAAGGAAATCACAGAATGGGCTCAGGAATACTTCCAGAAACCATTGTCAGTGAACACAATCCACCGTGCCATCCGCCATTGCCAGCTGAAACTCTACAGTGCAAAGAAAAAGCCATTTCTAAGCAAGATCCACAAGTTCAGGCATTTTCACTGGGCCAGGGATCATTTAAAATGGAGTGTGGCAAAATGGAAGACTGTTCTGTGGTCAGACGAGTCACGATTCAAAGTTCTTTTTGGAAATCTGGGACACCGTGTCATCCGGACCAAAGAGGACAAGGACAACCCAAGTTGTTATCAACGCTCAGTTCAGAAGCCTGCATCTCTGATGGTATTGGGTTGAATGAATGTTGTGAATGTTGTGTGTGGGCATGGGCAGCTTGCATGTCTGGAAAGGCACCCTCAATGCAGAAAAAAACATATGCTCCCATCCAGACGTCATCTCTGTCAGGGAAGACCCTGCATTTTTCAACAAGATGCCAGACCACATTCTGCATCAATCACAACATCATGGCTGTGTAGGAGAAGGATCTGGTTACCGAAGTGGCAGTCTGCAGTCCAGATCTTTCACCTCTAGAGAATATTTGGTGCATCATAAAGAGGAAGGTGCGACAAAGAAGGCCCAAGACGATTGAACAGTTAGAGGCCTGTATTAGACAAGAATGGGAGAGCATTCCTATTTCTAAACTTGAGAAACTGGTCTCCTCGGTCCCCAGACGTCTGTTGAGTGTTGTAAGAAGAAGGGCAGATGCCACACAGTGGTGAAAATGGCCTTGTCCCAACTTTTTTGGAATTTGTTGACACCATGAAATTTTGAATCAACATAATTTTCCCTGGCACTGATTTTCTCAGTTTCTATGTTCTATTCTGAATAAAATATTAGAAGTTGGCACCTCCACATCATTGCATTCAGTTTTTATTCACGATTTGTATAGTGTCCCAACTTTTTTGGAATCCGGTTTGTATTAGATATTAATAAGGAATCATGATTTCAAATACTTTAATCGCTGACAACAGTAATCCAGATTGAATATTTCCATTACAAAAGTGAAGTTGCAGTCCTCAACTTATGTTGATGTTGACATCATGTGTGTATTGTGCCTTGGCCTGGTTCTCCACCCTCCACCTTTCTGATTTTGGCAACCTAGCTGGGAACCTTTTGTCTAAGAAGAGGGGAATAGGATACTATGCTCTGCAGTATTTTGAACGTGATTGCGGTACCAGTTTTGGCCACAAATGTACTATTCCTTTAAATAAGCTCCGAGTACACAGTTTGAGCACTGAAAATCTTGTAATATCTGCAAGTGATGATGAAGAGACCTAATACAATTTGGACAAAATTATGAGCAAAATAATAGTGGGTGGTCACATACAACTTGGTACAAATTAACTGGTGTCCTAACATTTCAGTTCTGACCAAATTTATTACAATATTGGGAAATTATTACATTATCAGGTTCTGCAAAATTGAGGCGAACCTGATAATGTAATAACTCCCCATCAATGTAACACTTTATTACATTACCGGTATGGCGATTTTTACATTATTGGAAAATGCACGGTATTACATTATTGGGAAATTATTACATTATCAGGTTTTATTACATGTTTTAGGGACTTATGAGGAAATTTTTATTACATTATCTGGATTATTACATTATTGGGAATTTATTACATTATCAGGTTCTACATGCCTCCTAGCAGCGGCAACTGCACTGACACATCACGCAATGCCGTGATTCATGTTTTACGTGAGTCACGTGGCCACTCCCAAGTGCCACTTCTTACCTCTTTGCATTGGCTTCCCATCCAATACAGGGTGCAATTTAAGATTTCACTGCTTGTTTTTAAGGCCCTACATGGGCTGGCCCCATCTTATTACTGACCTTATCCACTTACACTCCACACCTAGATCCCTTACATCTACTGATAAATTATTATTATCTGTGCCCCGTTCACAACTAAAACTAAAAGGCGATAGAGCCTTTTAGTTGCGGCCCCACGGTTATGGAACCAGTTACCCTCTGACGTCAAGTATGCTCCAGCCATCTCTGTTTTTAAATCTAGACTTAAAACGTACCTTTATAGTCTGGCCTTTCCCTCCCCCAAACTTGCCACTGTCCCTCTATGTATATGAGATAAGATATGTATATCTTGTATCCTCCTGTATGTCTGAAAGTGTTTGTGTTCTCTTAAATGTTATAATTTTATATTCCATTTCATTGTATTTTTAATTCTCTTGTACAGCACTTTGGTCAGCTGAAAAATGTATTTAAATAAATATTACTTACTTACTTACTTACATAAAAAACTGAGTCACAAAAGCACAACCAAATTCTAGAATAACACATCTCATTAAATCCTTCCAGTTACAGGGACTGAGATAGTGTGGTTCTTTCAAAGAGAAAGGTCAAAACAGCAGGATTCTGAAGCAGGATTTTTTCTTTTCCAGTAGACACGTATGAATTTGTGGTTACCATGGCAAACCTTCCAACTGTTTACATATGTTTCTGTGTGATATGTTTGTGACTTGCTGTGGATTCATTTTTCACGCCCTGTGCTTAGCAAGATGTCTCACACAGAGAACGGGTCTTGTGTGTGTTTCATAAGACCCCCTATCTCATGGCATTTTGATTTTACCTGATTTTGGTCTTGTTTTGTTTTGTTTTGTTTTGCTGTGTGAGGTAATCCTGTCCAGCTAATACCAGTCACCACAGGGAGACGAATGCAGATCTTCGGTGTTCCTTCTGTACATGCTGAGAGGAACTAGCAAACACACACACACACACACACACACACACACACACACACATTCACACAGCTTTGATCTGCCCTTGGTGATGTGTTCCATCAAGTGACCACAAACATTGCAGTCTTAAAATATCACCAATTCTCTAACTATCTGACACTAATATACACCATAACAAAACATCTTGTTTGATAGCATATAAATTGTGATGCTAAACAATGCAATCTCTTGCCTGTATGGCTTTACAGTATGTTACAGTAATCTATTGTGTCTGCATCTGCCATGCCTTAACTAGACCCTAAGATTCTCATTTATTTTATCTCTTAATTGATTAAGTCATTCTCGTTTCATAGTGACCAATAAATCACACTTCCAATATAATTTGCATTGCACCGTGCAACCGAATAAGGAGACGCGTGCTTCGCTTTTATTGCCATAGTATTTTATTGCTATATCACACTTCATAAGGCTCCTCTCTGTGTTCATTATGTCAGTTGACTCTGCCTGTCAACTCAGACTAGATGGCAAAATATATTCCTTTTGGTTTGAGGGAGCTAGGGAACTTGACAGCCTTATAGCCTACTGCTCGATGCTACCTCCATTATCAGGCCTTATTAACTTTACTGATAGCTCCATCACACTCGGATACTGTTGCTTTCTTGGCGAGGGGAAATGCATCCCATTTTGATATGCCACGTTAAGCGCTGCGATCAGATCATCTGTTTGCTTTTGCCCTGACAGAGGTGGATGGAGTTGACGAGTGCTAGGGGGGGTTTGTATGAGGGATGTCTCTTTGGTGACACTGCCCCACAGCCAACCAGCACTCATTCTCCCTGTCATCACCACAATGTCTTCATTTAAGCCAATAACACTCTTAATTACATGTATGTATTTGTTTCTATTATGATCTCTGTTTTTTCTCTTTTGTGTGTTTTCCTCTTCTTTCTTTCTGCCTTCTTCTGTCCTTTTCTACTGTATGTTCTTCCTCTCCTCCCTCTGCTCTTTTTCTATCTCTCTCTCTGTCTTTCTTTCATGCTCATCAGGGAGATGAGTTCATGGATTGATTGGGCCCTTTGCAACCTAAAGCTGCCTGGAGTAACTCAGAGTGGTTCTGGGAAATATAGCTTGTGCTTTGTGATTTGACAGATGTGCCATCATATTCTCATTACAGCCATTACAGCCACAACCACTTACCAGGTCCAGGTTCACTAGACAGACAGTCTAAGACAATGTGAAATAAAAGTAAAATATAAAGAATTTCTTTTTTATTACTTTGATTTGCAATATTTTGCACATTTAAGCAGCTGTGCCCCACTGATTATGGGACTGGACGTGTGACCGAAGGGGGACAGGTTTGATTTCTTATCCGGTGAGGGAAACACGAGTAAGGGAGGAGGTTGAACATCACTCTCCCAGGTCCACAACTATAGCAGGAGTGCCCTTGAGCTACGCATCTAACCCCAAATGATCTAGGTGGCATAGCTTATTGCTTATTTTTCCATGGTGTGTGCGCATTGTGGTTTTGTCTATGTGTGTGTGTGTGTGTGTGTGTGTGTGTGTGTGAGAGAGAGGGGGGGGGGGGGGGGGGTAGAGTATCTAGTTGACCAAATCAGCCATCAAGACTGTTAAATCAGTCAATAAATGCATCATGTCAGATAAATGATGGCTCATCTGATAAACCATGTCCCAGTTATCCTTTCACAGCCAACTGTATCATGAGCATAATTCCTGTTACCTTCCACCCAGTTGCGACAACAACATCCATATGCATTGTACCCTTGGGAGATTGTTGAACATCGCTGACTCCTTCTAATTGCCTGCTGAGAAAGTGTTGTCATGTGAGAAGTCATACATACTGCCATTGCAGTTGCCAAGCAGCAGAAAGCAGTCACCCAGAGAGTCAGTCTGCCATGGCGACTGAGCATGGTCGCATCTCCAATTATAACCCTAATGTTTGCGCCTTGACACATTCTAATTCAAACTTTAATTTCCTCCATTATTGTCATATTCTGTCCCTTGCAGTTGTCTTCCATTCTCCTTATTTCTGTTATAGTTTTTTTGTCTCTTTGGTGAATATCTGTTTGTGGCACTTGTTTTCTGTTCATATGACTAAACGTTTTCTCTTTCTACTGTCAGCTGTTTTTCCAAATAGAAAGATACTGTAAATAGATTAGTGATTCAAAAGGAAATGTAGACATCAGACTTATACCTGTGCATTCAACACATACAATAACAAAGAAAAGAACAACACAGATGGAATGGACATTCATGGTGCAAAGGTGGGTACAGTAGATGTATCCTAAGTAGTCGCAGACCTTGCAGGAATGCCTTATACAGTATGATCGGAGGAACACTTCCCTTTTTCCCCTACTCCCCATGAAAACTCTTGTTAATTGGCACCGGGGCAAGTCACAGTAATCAGCCAGTCTCGGAGTAACACGGGCAGACAGGCAAACCTTTCTGCTGGCCTTTGTGCTGCCAAGTCAAACAAAAGCGCCAGGCTGTCAGTGAGCTGCGTGGCACAGGGGTGCTTCTCCACCAACTGCGGAGCACCATCACCACCAATTAAAGGCCAAGTCACTCAACTTGGTGGAGGTAATGCAGAGTGGGGTGACGGACAAATAGTGGCTGTGCTCTCTCTCTCTCTCTCTCTCTCTCTCTCTCTCTCTCTCTCTCTCTCTCACTTTCTTCATTTTCTCTGACTGTCTCTTGCTCTCCGTCTCTAAACTGTGTGCACATGTGCACTGATGAAGCACAAACCTGAAGTGCTATCAAAGGATATTAATGGCTGCTGAATGAGGGCCCCATTAACAATGCTTTCTCTCCTGCCCCAGAATGCCATGGTTACCTCTGCGCTCCTACAAACTATTGTTTGTTGATCAGTGTACCTAAGAGAGTGTGTGGTTTTGTGTGTGTGTGTGCATGTGTTAATGTGTGTGTTTCTCTTGCCCCAGAGGATGCCATGATTACCCCTGCGCCCATAACCTTTATATACACATTACTATTGTTTGTTAATCAGTGTACCTATAAGGGAGTGTGTGTGTGTGCGCACGTTAATGTGTGTGTGTGTGTGTGTGCTTGTTACTGTTTGTCAGTACATATGCCTCTCTTGCCTCAGAGAATACCATGGCTATCCCTGTGCTCATAACTATCGTTTGTTAATCAGTGTGCCTATAAGAGAGAGTGTGGGTTTGTGTGTAGGTGTACATGCCATAATGTGTGTGTTTGTGTGTGTGTGTGTATTTGTCAATGTATGTTTTGCTTGCCCCAGAGGACGCCATGGTTACCCTGGCTCTCCTACCATCTATTGTTTGTTGATCAGTATACCTATAAGGGGGGGGGGGGGGGGGGGGGGGTGGGTGGGGGGGGGGGGTTTGTTTCTGAGTGGACGACATGCTGTGTTTTTCCCTCATTCTCTGGCGTCCCATGTGGCTTATCATCACCATGCATTTCTGCCCAATGGCTTTTCTATGTTTACAGAGCATCACTATGGAGCAGAAAACTATAGCAACGCTTGTCTGTGTTAGAGGAGATATGAACAATGTACTGTACAGCAGCACTTATGTTTCTTCTGTTACTGTTATGTTTAATGTTTTTAGGTTTATTTTTATTAATTGACTGCATTTGTGTAGTTTTGTATATTTCAAACTTTTTTATAAAAAAATGGTTGAAATTAAACATGCTCTTTCTCACACACACACACACACACTCTCTCTCTCTCTCACACACACGGTTCTACAGGAGGCTGCATCAGGCACGTCTTCTCTCTCTTCTGTGTGAGCAGTACTCAATCTACATCAGAGCTCTGTGACAGCTCATCGACACCTTTTAAAAAAATCTGTGGCCAGGCTCTTTCTCCTTCCCCGCTCTCTGTTAATGTCAAACAACCACCTGACGTCGAAGGTATTTCAAAGGCTTTAGACAGAAAAAGTCACAGCTTGTGAGATCTCCCCCTGAATCACATCCCTCTTCATTTTGTCCTTGCTGAAAGCACAGCAACGGCATCCCCTTAAAATCCATCCAGAAATCCAAAATACTGAAGAAGTAGAAGAACAAAATGACCGCAGGGAGAAGATGGAAACGTTCAGGGGGTTGAGGGGTTGAGGTGAAGTGGCTGGGGTGGCAGGAGGAGAGAGAACTGATCAGGGGTCAGTTGTTCTTTTTGGCAGAAATGCCAGCCAGCGCCGTGACCTCTCTGCATCTGCCTGCCTCTCTTCGCCACCTGAGAACGGACCCCCCTTGCACATCAATTATCCATGACAACACAAAAATAACACTTGCGGTCGCGCCAAAGTGCCACAGCTGCAGACCTTCACACAGACTACAGCCTCATGCATCTGTGCAGAGACAGAAAGGTTGCACTTCAAGTCGCCTCCCCTGGTTATCATGTGTTGATACCCCAGGCTATCCGCAGAGTTGTTTACTGGTTGGGAACGCTGACTGGTGGAAGGGGGGGGGGGGGGGGGGGTTCAGAATCAGAGTTAGGCCTTATTGTTTAGGGAGCCACTGCTGACAATCATGTCTTTGTTTTGTTGATATGATAGATCACCGGTTCTGTCTGACCTCTAAGAAGAAATTAAATTGCTCGCGCTTGACTGGGACATTGCAGGCTAAATATGGTTGTTGGTAGCTTAAAGGGATACACCACTATTTGGAGAAATACTGTACACTCATTTTCCACGTACAAAATGGAACTAGTATACACTCATTCTGGCCTAGTAATCAAGGAAATTAGAAAATATTTTCCCTCCATGTGTCCCAATTAACAAGTTCAAGCCACAACCCACCATCTCATTGCAGTTTGCAAAATGCTGGAATGATTAATGTAGTTCTATGTCATATCTGGAAAGGTTTCTACTGTACGTTTCATTTTCTGTTGATCTTAGTAATTTGAATCTATATTCTTTGTCACTTTTGATGCTACTGGTCTTATCTCATTCTAGCTGAATCTAAAAGTGCTACCAACAGACTCAGAGAATGGCTAAATAAACTGGAGAAAAGGTAGAATTAAAATGTTTAACATGAGAGGACGTGGAAAAAAGGTGTATTCCCGTTATTCCTTTTAACTGGAAATGGGAAAAATCTGCAAAAGATGGCATGGCCAAGCAGGCCGCTAGGCCTGTTAAGCACGTTGCACTGCCTGGAGTTCCAAGGCCCGTGTGCCCTTGGAGAAGAAAAAAAAGTGCTTTTCAAAGACTCCATCAGCCATGAAAAGTCGGTCAGAGAAACCAGCTTACGAACAAAGCTTGGCACCTCCTAGTTCAATTTCCAAATCAGTGACAAACGTGTCCTTTATGGCACCTGCACAATGGAAAGGTCAGCTCATTGCTATCGTCCCGCTTGATCTGCTCGCTAACTGGCCATCTTCTCTTTAGACTCGGGCCTTTATGTCCCCTGCGGCTGCTAGAAATACTCCATTGGAGGGGGCGACTCAAAGGGCAAAGAGGAAAGAGTATAAGTTGGTTAATATCGCTGTTGCTATGCAGTGCTATTCTAGTTCCTCTCCTTCTCTTTCTCTCTCCCCCCATGGGTGTCAGGAACAGACGGAGCTAGGCAGCAGAGAGGCAGCGCTAGGGCAGGATGTATGATGTCACTGTCAGGTTGCTGGGGGCTTCACCCTGTGGCCGTGCACGAGGTTGTCAGGCTCACAGGCTCACAAGGACCTGTGTGTTGAAGAGGAGGAGACCATCATGGGGAGCGGGCACTGACTAAGAGAGATCTCTGAGTCAGCCGGTTCACTGGGTGAAGCCTAGAGAGCCCCCACCCGCCTAGGAGCCCAGAACAGTCGGGGCCTGGCCCTCAGATCAGACAGACAGGTGGAGAAATTTGCTGCACAAGCAAGTTGTTTGTGCTGGGAAGAGCCTTGAGTAAAATGTTCAGTGACTGAGATCCCAGATTTTGTGATAAATACTAATTACTAGTATGCTATACATAACACTATACAAAGAGTTTGGTAATAAATAGATGAGTGGCAATTACTCATCATTGACTTACAGTAGTGGTGTGTGTGGTGTTAATACATTGCGTCATTGCTGGCTCACAAATTTCCTATTTAGGCCTGTAGTGCCATCTAGTGTACAGATTCAGAGCCGGGATTGACCTATCAAGAGAACATTTTAGTGCAAATAACCCAGGTAAGGTGTTTTTGTTGTCATGTTGTCAGTTATTCCTTTTTATTAATGTTTTTTAAATTCATTTCTTTGTCTAGGCTTATGTTATAAACTATTTAAAATAATTGCAAAGAATACAGTAAGAAAATAAAACTGTTACATATCCTCATTAAACTGTGTATGTTACTTTGCAGAAAATATGGTTGTATTCAGGTTAACAAGAAAAGTCTATTGTTTACATAGTCACATACATAGAGTCACTAGTTGTAAAAAAAAAAAGCAATGAAATTGTGTTTGTGGGCCTATTCTATGCATAAATGGGGGTATAGAGAAGGGGTAGGATAAAGTGAATATAGTGCAGTAGGGAAGGGATTGGTATATTGGGTGTAGAATGGACAAGCATTTTATCCAAGAAATCTTGAGCAGATCCACAACAAGGATGTTAAGAGATGGGAGCAGTAATTTGTAAAGGTGATGATACCAAAAAAGCAACTAAAAGCAACAGGGGCAAAACTCTTTTATCCAAGGTAGAAACCTTGAGCACAGCGTAAGGGGCCAACCCAGCTGCCTACAGGCTTTGCTGTTTTTAGACAGAGATACTAGAGATGGCTGTGAGACACAAATTTGAGGCACATATTCTGGATGGCCATTTGTCACTGCTTTCTGTCAAAACCTCTCTTGCCATCCCCACTTTTAAGGAGAGGATTAACTAAAATTGTTATTGTCTTTGCTACCTGACTTTTGTATGTAGACCTATCCCTAAACAAGCACAAGCTCTGTGTAAAGAAAAAAACAATGCAACTAGCTCACCAACCTTGCATGTTCTTCCCTTATTAAATACAAAACTGCATTGTGTTACATGAAAACTGCAGTGTTTTATGCAGTAATGCAGTATTTCCAGTTTATGATATTGCATTGGGCAGTACAATGCAGTAAAGTGCATTATTTTTGCCATATTCTGAAATTAATATAGATCCATGAATGCAGTTCTGTAATATTATATTTACTGCAGTAAAAGTCTTTCTCTTTTTTTGCATCAACAGACCCTGACATAGCTAGTTACTGAATGTAATTTTGGTCTTATGCATGTCATACCATATTACTGAAGGGTATGTGACTTTAAGAAGAAAGCCAATGGGGCGGGACTTGTTTAAGTATCCAGGAAGTAGCAGTGTCACTGGATACAGTATACAGTAGTTCAACGGCGTGGTGGAGAGCTTTTCCATACAATTGTGTTTTTTAAAATAACAACAACATTATCCTGGTCTTAAAATGCTATAGGTAACACGTACTATTAACATATTTTGCCTTTTTTGTGCAATGGCGTTACGGAGCACATGGGACATAAAAGGTAACGATAGATCTACTCACAACCAAGATTTGAGCAATGGTCTCGAGAATGTTCCAGTTATAATTGACTGCAGCGCCGTCAGTAAAGCTGAATTACCCAACTTTCAGGTAATATTTCCATGGCTTTGTGTCCAATCAACACTCTCAGTGTGTGGTCTTATATAGAAAAGACTGCACGAGTTGTAGCCTACTGTTGGCTGGAAAATTTGCAAGTTCTTTCACCACAAGATGGCAGCACACTTCTCCTGTTCGGAAGTATGGCATATTCTTCTGATAGAATGTTGTGTTTTGGTAATTAATAAAATACGTAAAGCCCCGTCCCAATTACCTGACCTAACCCTAGGTTTTACCCTTACTTTAGATTTCACGCATTCTCATGTAGGGGTAGGGTTGAGGGTACTTCAGACCATGTGGAAATTTAAAGGGGCAAAAATGGGACGGGCCTGGTTGTCATTAGGTACAATGCAAGTTTTATTATTTTCTGCTTAATAATTGTTAATAGATCAGGAGTGTGACAACCAGATAACCATGTGTTATTGACTGTCCTTTTTGCCCCTTCAGTACACACCAGAAAATGTTCCAGGGCCTGGTTGCATCAGAGACCCAAGTGAGCTCACCCTTCCTGGCTGCCAGTGCCACTCGCTGTCCTGCCAGAGTGACAAATGCCAGTGTCTGCAGTGCTATGGTCCAGCATACAGCGACCAGCAGAGGCTTCTGGACCGGAGCGCCAAAGACAGCGGCTACACCAGGCCTGTGTTTGAGTGTAATGCCCTTTGCGATTGCAGCGAGGACTGCTCCAACCGGCTGGTGCAGAGAGGGGTTGGCTTCAAACTGTGCGTATTTCCCTCGGAGGAGCGTGGGTGGGGCTTGCGCACTATGGAAGCTGTACCATGTGGTGCCTTTTTGTGCGAGTACGCTGGTGAGGTGATCGGCTTGGAGGAGGCTCGGCGCAGGCAGCTCGCTCAGGGACCGGAGGACATGAATTACATCATTGCCGTGAGGGAGCACGCAGGCCAGGGGAAAGCCAGTGATACGTTTGTGGACCCTCTTACCCGGGGCAATGTGGGCCGCTTTATCAATCACTCGTGCCAGCCTAACCTTTTCATGGTGCCAGTGCGCGTGCACTCCATGGTACCCAGACTGGCACTGTTTGCAGTGCGGGACATTATTCCTGGCGAGGAGCTTACGTTTGATTATTCCGGAAGGTACAATAATCAGGCAAATTCCAACCAAAGCCATCCGTCAGGAGGTAGTGTAGATTCCTTGCAAAGGAACCCCTGTTACTGTGGTGCACTGAACTGCACTGGATTCTTACCACTGGACATCACTGTTCTCCACAGTTAAGGATCTGGCACTGCCAGTGCTTTTAAGTACACACATCACTCTTCCTGGGTTACTTCTTCCTAGGCTTACTTGTTTTCAAACTATGACACCAAGTGTGCTAGTTATAAATTAAGAAGAATTTGTTCAGAAAGTTGAACTAAAATTTATGAAATAAATACTTTTAGCATGTTGTTGGAACATTTTCTGCTGTTTCCTGTCCAGTTTCACACCATACTATACATACATCACACTACATTGACTCTTTTGTTGATATTTCTAGTTGAAATTTCTATCATTATGCTTATATGGTGGTCCCTCCTCCCTAGAGAGAGCCGGGTAGAGATTTGTGTTGGCGGTGGCCATATTTGCCTGACATGCAGACACACACACACACACTGGCCATGTTCAACCTATTTTAAATCCCAGTATCCACTCTGTGAGCTCTATGAGCATCCATGGATGTACTGCATGCTTGGAATGCTGTGCACATCAGTTGATTTCTCTCCGCTTGTCAGCTGTCAGTTTCAGATGCATGCTGGCCCTTTAAGATCATCCTAGGACTTGCTCAGGGCCCATGTCTCAAGAGAGGGGCGCAATTAAAAAGAGCCTGTGGGTGCTTCTATATAGAAACGGATCTCAGTCCCCGGCCCCCACCGAGGGGCCGACACGACCCATTTCATTGCCTAGCGTTCTCAGATCGGGCCCCTCTCCTCAAAAAAGTGCCCCACATTCGGTCTAGACCTGCTTTCATCTTTATGATGTTATTAATACCCGCATTTGGGTTAATTAGTTCGGAGACTGCGTTCCAGGGCAGAATTGGGAGCGGAGCGTCAGTCACGTTGACAAGAGGCGAGCGGACCGGCGCCGAGCGGAACCTCATCCATGTCACACAAAAGCAGATGGGCCGTCTATATGCTACCCTGGTGAAATTCCTCGATGATAAGATGCATGGCGTGTTTTCGAGAGTGTAAATGAATCATTAATTCCCTAGCACGAGCAGTTGTCATGACACAAAAAAGACAAGGTCTCCCATGATTACAGAAGTCAATACATAAAATAAGACTAAAATAGATTTGAAAAGTATGTACACCAAGGGACCAAGGCAACTTTGTTCTGTAAAAGCATCAACCTGTAGTATGACTCCATAGTAACTCTAATCAGAATTGTGATGCTTTCAGTAACGTTTTTTTCATCGTGTCCTCCTATAGTGCTGAGCTTGTTGGGACGGCTACCGAGGTCGAACGCTGTTTTTGTCTCATGACTCATGTAATTTGTATGCTTCCTCACAAGTCTCTATGGCAACAGAACAAGTGATATTGACTGGATTCCCATCGTGGTGTGGTGAAGGAAAGCTGTGTTTTACTTTGAGTGTTACAGAGGAGAATTTCAAATGTGGCACACAGAGCAGTCACCTAGCAACCTGCCAAAGACTCCTCTCCTATGCGCTCCAAAAAATGGCCCTCATTGCTGCTTAGGTCATTAGGGATGAACTGAAAAGGTATAATGGAAGCAGAATTAATTGATACCAACAGCTTTAAAATGATAAATTATTTTAAAACATATGTAGCATATTTAAAATGTCATGAAGAGTGAGTGATAGTAAGTAGAGTATTAATGAGTCCAAAGGATGACTGTACTGTAGGTGTAAGTAGATGAGTTGTTATGAGGCAGGCAAATGCTATAACGCTATTTGATAGTGTTGTTGTGTTGGCGTAATAGTAGGGCAGTGGTATATTTAATCAGTGACCCACAAGCCACTACAAGTGTGTGTTTGTTTTAGGCTAATGTAGGCTAATACACTTAGTAAAGCTCCCATAAGCAAGATGTAATTTGCATAGAAACTCACATAAGCAGGGTGCAGTTAACAGTGTGATGATGTGTTTAGACAGTTCTTTTCAAGGCCCATGTAGACATGACAAACGTTTTCCTGTTGAATATTTATGTGTACTACTACACGGCCTTAGTGAGCATTTGAAGCTTAAAGCTGAGAAATTAACCAAAGCGTCTGCCCACTTCCACTGGTGGCCTAATGGTGCTAAAACCACCACCACTCCTGCCTGCATTGTTTGTCTTGTGCCTGTTGTGCTGCTGTTGTTTGTCTTACAGATCAGCGTAAAACATGGAGGGACAGGCCTCGTAAAAGATGCAACATTCAGTAACCATGACATCTCGCCAATACTACAGTATGGTAGAGAGCACATTGTGGGATTTGTACATGATGAAGAAAAACAAAATACAGTTTGGGAGATAGGAGAACAAGTGAAACCTAGAAGATAGGTCCTGAGAAATGAAGTCAGGTTTTCTGCAGAGATCCCTGTGCTGTAAAAACCCTGCATTTCCTGATAAAAAACAACACAATGAATGTAAGACATTTATAAGAGCTATCTCAACAGGAGTAAGTTATTACCACATTTTAATCAGTTAATGCATCTTGGGGACAACACTTCATAATCTTGTGTGACATTTTGTTTCAAACACACACTTTGACGGCTTTACACACCTCTGTGCTTTCTTTCTTCCGTTTTTTTTTCCCACACAGAGCCGCCAGGGTATGGGATATGGGAACAGGAAGTTTGCCAGTCTTAGAAATGGAACATGTCTCATATGAGGAAACAGATGCCATCAGTTTTGTTGCCAGTGCTAGTCGAGCTCTCAAATTAGAAAGGACAGAGTGTGACCACCCAGATGTTAGGCGTGTTGTCAGGGCCACAGCTGGCCAGGACGACCTCTCTCTCTCTCTTTCTCTCTCTCTCTCTCTCTAAAAAGATATGAGCCTATATTTAGACGCTCTCATGTCACGGCTCATAAAAGTAATAACATGAAATGACTGGTGGAGTATTGACATGGAAGGAGCTCTGTACAGTAGATGTATAGGTCTGCACTAGAGACTATAGACTGAATTCCCTGCTCCCTTCTCTGTGTTACTCCCTTACTTTACATGCATAAACCATAGAACAGGACATCCTAATATATGAAGGACCTACTTTCCATTCTATCCATCCTAAGTGTTACTTACAGCACCTTTTGTCATCAGGCCATGTTTAGTGTCGTGATTTTAATGACCCATCACAACATAGGCCTATTCAAAACACGCATTCAGAGTTAGTTTGTGATCACATGGCATAGCAAAGTATGACCGAGGGATGTTGTGCAGTCTTTTGTATAATGTAATATTTCCATAACTCTAAGTGCTAAAGCGTGGAAAGGGTGTGGGTAATGACATTTTCACAACGTTAAAACAGGGCTAAACAACGTTCTGTTTTTTTTCTCTCATGAGCTCCCTCTAAAGACCGCTGCATTGCATTGTATTGCACTGCATTCTATTGGAGGCAGACCGCTGCTGTTGAGCATTGCAAATGCTGTATCTACCGTTGTAGGCCACAGTGGCGCATTCTACACCGTTCGTTCACCGTGTAATGACTCATGTTAGCATCCTAAACAGTATGAAACGGATTAATTAACTGAAAAATGTTGCTTAGTGGGCCTTTAAGAGAAATCTTTTTATTTATTAAAAGCCAATTACAGTATTGTTGTTATCAAGAACACAGAAATATGTATTGTTCTTAATGTGATACTGCCTATTCCTTAAGCACACAGGATTACCCAACTGTGCCTTTGAATGATGATTTGCCAGAATAGACTGCTCCAGCTATATAATGAACATAAATGCACCAATGAAGACAGATGGTGTTTGCAACGATACAATTGGAGCCAGCATCACTGATCAAAATGACCTGGATATGTTCTTCTTCAACAGAGAAATCTAAAGCATGAAGCTCTCAAACACATATTGTTGTAGTTAACTTGCAATGCTTTAAAACTATTGAAGAATATCCTCTATATAAAATGGCCATCCTACAGGCAGGGTTTTTGCCAAGATTAGCTAAGATCATATCTTCTTTCACAAAAGCCAAATATCTTATCAGTCCCTTTTGGATGTTGGCAGGCTCCAGTATGCATGACCCTACGGTATTAGCAAGAAATACCTGTTCTAGTTTTTGACTGTTACCTGAAACGGTTGATTTTTTTCGTTGTTGTTGCCTGTGTGTAGTGAAAATAAGACAGGAGTACCTTGTAAGTTATGTGAGAAAATGCCTCTTCCCCTTTCACCTTGCTGTTCCTAAAATAACCCCTGGTGTGTTCTTCGTGACTGTGCTAAGCTGTCAGCAATCCCATTACTGACGCTTTCACCACTGCAGTGCTGTGTTGTCCATTCAGATCATTGGGCTGCCAATAAGAGGGCAATTTCCCTTGATCATTCAGGCCTTCATTGTGAATTCTTACTTTTTTTGTGTTTCTTTGTGATTCAGATTCTTTTCTTACTTGTAAGAGGTTATGACTGTGTGCTCTGGCTGCTCCTAACTACAGCAGATTAACTGAACCCGGAGAGATTATTACCTGATCTGCACCTGAAGGTTTTAAAGGCTCACTTTTACCAGTTGGATTTGTTTGTTGGGAAAACATATAAATTTTATTTCATTGAATTGGTCAGTGTGATTTGTTGATAACGTTACGGATACTAACGTATCCTCGGTTCTCTGAGTGAGAAGCCGAAACGTACGAGTGGATGATGCCTATCATCTCCTGCTTTTCTGAAGTCATTTTAAACCAACCCTTTGAAAAAAGGGCAGTAAGCGCACTGACGCGCGCAGGCAACTACTTAGACAGCCCTGCGTGACGTCAGAAAGTCTATATATTGACTGCGCGCACGCTTCAGGTCCTCTTTGCCAAGCTCGCCAGCATCGGCGATTGAGGCCCGAAGCGTACGTTTCGGCTTCTCACTCAGAGAACCGAGGATACGTTAGTATCCGTAACGTTCTCTTTCGTTTCGAAGCCGAAACGTACGAGTGGATCACTACAACCAAGCCTCAAGAGCCCTACACCGAGTAGCCCGAGGTGGGAGGATCCATGGGACCGCCGCCGGGCCCAGAGAGAACACTCTCTGCTACACCCGGCCTGGTGACGTCCAATGCGTAAAAACGCGCAAAGGTGTTGCCTGAGGCCCACAAAGTGCTCAAACAGATATCCTTCAGGGGGACGCCCTTCCAGAAGGCCCAAGAAGCCGCCACTCCACGGGTGGAGTGTGCCCTGACATGAACAGGCGGAGGAACACCCGCCGCCTCATATGCCAGACGTATGGCTTCTGTAAGCCAATGCAACATGCGTTGGGTAGACAAGGCCTGACCCTTGGCACGCTCGCCATGGCAGACGAACAACTGGTTCGTCTTCCTGATGCTCTGCGTACGCGTCAAATAGGCACGAAGCGCTCTGACTGGGCACAGAGTAACGGGCACAGAACTGCCCGTCTCAGGAAGGGCTGCGAGCTCAATGACCCTCGAACGAGGGTCAGTAGACAGCACTTTCGGGTGAGAAAAGGGATTTGGTCGCAGCGTGACCCGCGCATCACCTTGCGTGAACTCAAGACAGTCAGGACTGACCGACAAGGCAGTCAGATCGCTGACGCGCTTCACCGAGACCAGGGCGAGCAGAAGCGCAGTCTTAAGGGAAAGCATCTTTAGACTGGCACTCGACAGAGGGTCAAAGGGCGTAAGGGCCAGTCCACGTAGGACGGTGGCCAGGTCCCAAGTAGGGACCGAAGGGGAGGCAGAGGGGCGGAGCCGTCTGATGCCCTTCATGAAGCGCGACGCAAGGGGGTGAGCGCCTGGGGAAACGCCAGCATAGCCAACATGGCAAGCTGAGATGGCTGCGAGGTACACCTTCAAAGTAGAGGGTGTACGACCCTGATCAAATAGGTGTTGCAGAAAAGCAAGCACCTCGCCAATAGGGCAGACTAGAGGATCACAGCCTCTGTCTCTGCACCACGTGCTGAATACGCGCCACTTCAGTGTATACAACGACCTAGTGGACGTAGCTCTAGCAGCCTGGACGGTCTCTATCACTGCGTCTGACAGGCCGCTCTCTAGGAGACGCGCCCGTTCAGGGGCCAAGCCGTCAGTCTCCACGCTTCCGGCTTGGGGTGCCACAGCGACCCGTGAGCCTGCGACAGGAGGTCTCTCTTCAGAGGGAGAGTCCATGGCTGGCCGTCTAACAGTGAGACCAGATCTGAGAACCAGCTCTGAGATGGGCAACTGGGGGCGATCAGAATCACCCTGTGCGCCCCCGCTCTGATCCTGGCCAACACCTGACGCATCAGAGGAAGGGGGGGAAAAGCGTAGAGTAGACCGCGCGGCCACGGGTGTGCTAGCGCGTCTGACCCTAGCGGCGCATCTCGTTCCAGCGAAAACCACGCTGGGCAATGAGCGTTCTCTCTCGAAGGCGAAAAGATCGACTCGTGCCCGCCCGAAGCGGGACCAAAGGCTGTGCACCACGGCTGGGCAGAGGCGCCAGTCGGTTGCACGCGGAACACCCCTGGAGAGGAGGTCCGCGCCTGTGTTGCGAACACCTGGCAAGTGCGCCGCCCTGATCGACAGGAAGTGGCGAGAGGCCCAGGTGAGCAGCTTGTACGCCAGGCGAAACAGGTCCGGAGAGCGCGTGCCGCCCTGGCGATTGATATACGCCACAACTGCTCCACAACTGGAGCGCGTGCCAGCGACGTAGGTGGTCGATGAGCCGCGCACTGCACCTGCGACGCCCCGTGGGGCAGCCGACTCGGAGTGCGTGTCGGCGACGACCTCGAAGAAGGGGGAGAAGCTACCCGTCTGGCCAAGGGCAGACGTGTTAGACTGAGCAGACAGTTCTGCGCGTATCTGGGCGATGAATCGACCGACAGAAGCGGCGAGAGAGGACGGGGGGGACTTCTCGACCGTGAACGACTCCGGAGGTCGCGACACTAGTAGAGGCCTCGGAGCCACCTGGGCGCCATAGAGGCGAGTCATCAGCTGGTCAGCTGGACGCGCGTCGGAGACCGTGTGGGTGCCCCAGTGCGTGGTAGCGCTGCTCGTGAACGATTCAGAGGCGTCGCATGCCCACTGCCCGGAGGCGAGGGGGACAGAGGACGTGGAGAACGTGGCACAAGTGGAGGCCTCGGCGCAGCAGTCAATGGATGGCGATCGCATGACATGCTCTGCCGCGCACACGCGACCCCATCAGGGTCGCTGTGGCCTCTTACGCCGCTCCCGGCTAACCGGGCGGTTGGCGGGAGCTGGGCGCCCACGAGAGCGGGAGCGCTGCCAAGTGGGTTGCGACCCGGCAGCCGGCTGTGGCGCGGCTTTGGGCGCGTCCGCCTTCTTCTTTTGCGTCCTTTGAGGCGTACGAGCACGCGTCTGAGGAGCAGCGGGATCGGTCTGTTGAGGCGGGGCACGCTTGGGAAGCACGGGTTGCAGGGCCTGAGCCGCCGACTTCGTCTTTTCCAAGTGATCGCGCTGTAGCTCCAGCGCCTGGCCAAACAGTGCATCGGCGGAGATAGGAGCGTTCAGGAGATGCTTCTTCTCCTTCTCCAGCATGGAGGAGAGGTTTAGCCAGAGATGCCTGTCTAAGACGACCAGTGAGCCAAGGGAGCGCCCGTCGGCTTTAATGGCCGCCCGGATAGCCAGTGAGGTGAGGGCGGTAATTCTGCGGAGCTGATGGACGGTCAGCTCTGAGTGCTGCGTAGCCAGCTCAGCCACCAGTTCCTCCGCCAAGGAGGAGAGGAGAAAGGCGCCCTTATCGCCTGGCCTGTGCAAATGAAGGCCTTGGAGGCGAGCTTCTCCGTGCGTTGACACGGCTTGGAGGGGAGCTCGGGAGGCGATGTCCAGGTGGCAGCAGAGGCTGGTGCAAGGCAACCAGCGACCGCATCCTCAACGCGAGGGAGCTGCAAGAGGCCAATGGCGCCCGCCTTGTCCATCGCGTAAAACGCCGCGTGTCCCTGGATAGGGGCAATGGCGGCGTAGGGAGCCTCCCAGGAGCCCTGCGCATCAGCCACAACCGTGGGGTGAGCAGGGAGGGGGAGAGCATCTGGAGAGGGAAGCGCACCGGAGAAGGGGTCGAAACGCCCTTCCGGATAGCGCTGAGGCGGAGGCAGGCCTAGCCTGTTAGCCGCCTGAGTAGCCAAAGAAGCTAGCTCGGAAGCTAGCTGAGCGGCGTGGGTCTTGACAGCCGGAGGCATATCCTCGACGGTGGCGCCGTGAGCGGAGAGGAAGGAGGACAGCTCCTCCTCATCCACGGCCTCGATAACTGGCTCGTCATCGGTGTCGCCCTGAGGCGGCGTGGTAGCCGCGCGGGCGAAGAGCGCGCCAATGGAGCTAGTAGGACTAGCCTGGTGGGCCACGGTTAGCTGGCTAGCTGGTAGCAAGCTAGCCGCTGAGAAGCTAACCGATGGTCGATTAGCCACTGAAGCTCGATCGATGAGCCCAACCGGGTGCGGAGACGCCGGGGAAACATCGAGAGACTGGTGGGGAACAATACCCCTAACGCCAGCGGGGGAAGAACCTGCCCCTGAAACGCTAGTGGAACCCACGAAGAATGCCGCTCTGTTGGCGATAGCTGTAGGGGAGAGGCGTTCGCAAGCCGAGCAGAGATCTGGTCGCGAAAAGGCGAGCATAGCATGCTCGCTCCCCATGCAGATGAAACAGATGGTCGGAGACCGCCATTGCGCGGTCGCAATCGGTGCATCGGTGAGTAGCCATCTTGCGTCTCGTGGTACCAGAAGTCAGGGACCGGCATGAGCACTTTGAGCAAGACGGGAAATCCCTCGAAGAGCTTTGAAAAAAGCTGTTTTGGTGGGCTTTGAAAAAAGCCGTCGGTTTAGAATATTTGCAAAAGCAAACGGAGACAATCAGAAATACACACGCAGTAGCGAGGTGAAAAAGGCAAAGAGGACCTGAAGCGTGCGCGCAGTCAATATATAGACTTTCTGACGTCACGCAGGGCTGTCTAAGTAGTTGCCTGCGCTCGTCAGTGCGCTTACTGCCCTTTTTTCAAAGGGTTGGTTTAAAATGACTTCAGAAAAGCAGGAGATGATAGGCATCATCCACTCGTACGTTTCGGCTTCGAAACGAAAGAGAACAGTTATTATTACCCACAATGCCCAAAAAGACCAAACAGTGTGATTTGTTGAGTTTTCAAGGGATTCGGAAAAATGGTTCCAGTTAAACCCAAAGTTCCTAGTCTTTTCCCCAGTGACCATCTGCAGCAAGATCACAGATTCTTTCCCTGTCAGTGATCCCCCATTTAGATTGCCAGTGGATAGACAGAGGGAAATTGTGTGCTTTATTTGGGCAAGCACTCAATGAATGGAACAAAGACAGAGTTAATGATTCACCTTCAGTGTTTATTTACATTTATCACTCTGACTTTTAGTGTGTGTGTGTGAGAGTGTGCAATATAATATTGATGTGCTTTAGTTGTTGTGTGTTCCCATCCTGCCTGAAGAAAAATCTAAGTATCAACCCAAGAGAATGTGGGAGACACATTTCCATGGTTACCAGCACATTGACTTGGCTACTGAAAAAGCATTGAGTATTAATACACCACCAAGATAGTAAACCAAACTGTACCAGTTCAACTAACTTGATTTAAATATATTTTTGAAAACATATTTCCAGTTTAGACATATTTTGTGGAAGGAACACTTGACTTGTTCCTGTCTATAGCATGTTGATCGACGGTCATGGTTATTGAATGTTGCATGCTTTACAAAGCCTGTCCCTCCATTTTTTACACTGATCTGTAGGACAATTAACAGCAGCAGGCACAAGACAAACACTGGAGGCAGGAGTGGTGGTGGTGGTTTTAGCACCATTAGGCCACCAGTGGAAGTGGGAAGACAAACCAGGGACCGTAATTAGGAAAGCACGGCAGTTGAACTAATAGGCACGTTTCCACTGGGAAAAGCAAACCTATTACCACTGCTTAATTGTATTTTATTTTTAGTGAGGTAGAACTCTTAGCCTGTGGGGCAGAGAGGCACTGCCCATTATTTTGACTGCAGGGCAGAGGTGAGAGTGTCACTTCTCGGCACTTGAACCCGCAAAGTAAAGGAACAGAGATGATCTCCCAGATGGCTTAGCTGAACAAAATGTGCTTTGTCACATTCAGATCAGATCGCAGGTATAAATGTAACCTGGTAACATGATACAGAGTATACAGAGTAAAATGCCAAGTCCAAATGCCACTCCTTTAACACTAGTCAATGGACACAATATTCTTCTGACACAATATTCTTTCAGGAATTTGATATCAGTTGCATTGTCATCAGATATAGTCTACTGTAATGCTGTTCCTTGTTTTTCAACATGTATGTCCACATGGGAGGAGTCCAAGAGACTGAGGCAGGGGGAGTGGCATTGGTTGGCATTGGTTCCAGTGGAGAAGCCAGAGAGGACAGGTGGTTTTTGGCCTGTCACGTCACAGCTTTGGCTCGACCATCAGGAAGTCTCCACTTCCACTGCTCTTGACATACTGATGACAACAGGATCTCTCTCACTGTCACACATGCTTGAAAGTGAAACCAGACTGGAATGATGTAGGGTGGCACAGTGTCATAATGGTGTCAGAACTTTTCAGAGATGAATTTATTACCATGACACTGAGATGCACCTAACTCATAGTATAATTATTGCTTGAGAATTGAACAAAAAGCCAGTTTGTTTCACGACACATGCATCTGTGTGAGTCCTGAAGCAACTCCTGGTGTAACCAGTGTATTCAATTCTGTTGACAAGCCCCCTCAGACAGACCTATCCTCTAGATGAATGGTTGATGCGGGTTAAACTTTTATCTTGCTGAAACAGGAAGCCTATTATTTCCATCATCCCACCTCCACCTCATCCACGCCCGAGCCTGGAGCCACCACCTACTTCCTGCTGCATACTGTAGTTAGCATTCCGCTATAGACTTTTCCGCGGCCACTAATGTCCCCCTTCTCTGTGCGGGGCGCTGGTGGGGGCACAACAGGCAGGGTCACAGGCGCACATTCCTCTCATGGCAGCGATGCCAGTGTAGCTCTTAGTCAGCGTGGGAGAGCGGGCTCTCGTCCAGGATACAATACATCACTGTACATGGCACGCTCACAATAGAAGTAGACAATAAATAAAAGAATAAAAGTGGACTCGTGGTGGGCACTCTTTCTGGCTCTAGCTTGGAGTCAGAGGGAGCTTGGGCCCCTCACCCTCATCCCCAGAACTGGGAGGACTAGTGTGGGTGTTCACCTAAAGAGCCAAATATGTGTTTGTGTGCTTTCAATCAAACATCAGAAAAAAAACATGTTGGGTGTCTGTACAAATACTTCTGGATGTATTTTTTCTGCATTGATGATTAGAAGACAAATTGATTACCTTAACAGTGTTCCAACATAGCAATATTTCATACATGTCTGAAGTGACCCTACATTAGATTCCTGTCCTTGTGCATTGTTATGGGATCTACCTGCTCTTCCTCTCAAGGAACTGTCGCATTCAACGCAGGAAGAGATGCATTGTGGTACACACCCCCTGTTTACCAAGGCCTCTGATGCTTTCCTGATCAAAGTAGGATGCCGCCTGGCCTTTTTGTGCTAATCAGCTCTGGAGCACCAGCTGGGATGAGAGAGGGTTTTAAAATCCCACATATATCTGCATCTCAAAAAAGTGTGCATGAGCCATTTACGATACAATTTGGAAGAGGAGGACCCGTCTCATGGGAACAATCAATGCTCCTCCGCTTCCACACAGAATATCTAATGCCAACCGTCTTTGCCGAGGCTCTTTAAGAAAATCAATCTCCTCTAATACATCAGTGTACAACAAATATGATTCAGACAAATTTGCTTCAGACAGTTCTGTGCCTTACGTGTGTTCTGAGAGTGGATGCTACTGTAGCTTAGTAGTGCGTATAGAAGTCACTGGAATTGCACTGAGAAAAAGGACTACATTGCACTCGTGAGTGTAGGCCTTCATGTTGTGTAATTGTCAAATGCTTAATGAGGACTGTGACACCTTTCAGTCAAACTGCCAGCTGATTGGCCCTTACGAGTGCAACCACTTGTTTGTGTGAGAGGCATTAGGAGCGACAGCTGGCTTCCATTCTGACATTGTGTGTTCAAAACAATGCCACAGTACCACTGTTTGTCCTTAACGCTTTACCTTAGTTATGTAGCATATAAATCATGCATTTCCTATATTCCATATTCTTAACAGTAATAATAATTAATATTTCACCAGGCTTTACAAAATAATATACTACTATACTAGTTGAAAATCTGTGAAAAATGTCCTTGGGGACATTCATAATTATTCAGTTATTAGAATTAAAATAAATAATATTTTAACTTAAAAAAATCGGGGACAAAATGGGTTTTCGGTATTCTACCAGGAACAAATCAGAGACTGTCTACAAAAATCTGGGTTGTCTGGTCACCTTGCTATATGTAGGGTATTTTGTTTAACCTGCATTTTTCAAAAGAGAATCAAGGAAACCTGATCTTTAAAGAGTGAAATATAAAACAGACTGAAGTATTTCAGTCAGATATAATTCATTTCTTCTGTGAGAAAACTGAAAGAGATGTTTCAATTAAGGTCTGCCAATGGCTGCGGGCACAAACTAGTTTGGCCATTTCATCTGGGAGCTATCTTAGGTCTGGTCCACATATTCATATTCATGCCCATGCCAAAGCCGTCACTGAATGTGTTCCATTTCTAATGATTGAAAAACCAGAGCGTTTGCGTTTTACTGGGCCAAATGTGACAAAAGTAGATCACCTAGTTGGTTTGTGGGTCAAAGTTGTACAAAGTTGAAATGCATGTGTGAGTCTACTGAATACAATGTTGATTCCTTACATGAATGATGGATCATTATGCCATGGCTTCACCATACTGACCATTATACATTCTAGATAAAATAAGTAAGGTAATAAATAAATAAATAGGCAGTGAACAAACAATGTTACCCCTGAAACCCATACAGTTTGCAATTACAGGTGTGGATTTATAACAGCAAATCAAAAGTGCTGAAAGTCAAAAGCAAATCAAAAGTGCTTACTATCTGGAAATTTAATTTGCTTTTGCATGTCCTTGGACATGGTTAAATTGCAGAAACATGGGGTGGATGTAACACCATTTGAATGTTATTTCCTTTTCAGTGAATGATGTTCTTTGAGATGTGTAATTATGTTAGGCCTAGGTTGGGTCAGGTCTATTGTGCTTCTGCTATAGTCGTATAGCTTTTAGCTTTTTAGCTTTTAACACACAGCTAATCAATGTCAACAGGACTGAACCTTGACTAGACTGCCCGTGTTGCTATTTGTGATAAAAGGCTTTAAAATGTCCATCTTCAATAGCCTGATAACACGTCATGCTCAGTTGGATATCTGCAATTAATTATGTTGAATTTGTCATGTTTTTGACAGCAAGGACATAATGCAAGATGTTGGGCCCTGAATGCAATATTGTCTATGGGCTTGTGAGTGAGGGTCTCTAGGTTGAATGAAGAGTCCCTATAGCCAATTAATGCAGTGCCCTCGAGCTACCATGGTAATGGTATAGCCTAGCAATTCACTCCTATCTCTTAAAATTACCCAGAGAGAATAGACTCAAATACAAATTCAAACAATGTACTAGTAATTTCACACAACAAACAATATTTGAATATTAGGTGATTGAAGAACATCTTTCCTTTTAGACGACAGGCCTACATTTCCCAGCAACCACCAGTGATTTATATGCAGCAGAAAAAGAAGGCGGACTTATACAGCTCATGTGGAGGCGGTAATGAGAGGAGCACACCGAAGTGTAATTTAACTGTAAACCAGGCGCCGCATATGACAACTCGGAATTCAGTATCATGGAATTAAACGAGGACTGTGTTGTGGACATAACGCTTCGTTGAACGAGTTTCGCCTGCTGTCATCCATTGCAAGCTCTTCATCCTGTGAAGGTAACGTAAAGTTTATCCGTAACTCAAGTCGTCTGGAGGCGAAGAGAGAGAAAGAGCAGCATCCCCATCCATACCTGCTAATCAACAACACTGCGTTCATTCAAATATTGAGTGTTTTCAGTTTGTCTCTTTGATTATTTAGTTGTCTGATGTTATCATTCTCGTAGACACATTGTTTCCTTTTTGAACTGCATCTCCTGCAGATGGGAAAAAATGGCAGGTTGAGCCTAAAGGCGATGAACTGAAGAACGCTGAAAAGTGAAATGACATCTAGCGAAGGTGCTTAATTTTTTTTAGTTTAGCTAACTAGGCGCTAGCCATGATTGTTTATCACACGCCAGGATAGTACATGTTTCACACGTTCATTTTACAGACTGTGGGTTTACAATATTACCACAGTGTCAATCCACCCCGGCGAAGGCTAAAATCAAATGGAGCGATCAGCAAGTTCTCACCGGACCGTTCTCACCGGGCCGATATAAGATTAAAATGCTCTCGCCTAATGCTCTTCCTTTTATATATAACGTGGTTGACCTTTGTGTTCAGTAAAGGCTAACGATATAGGCATTGTTAATAACAATTACAGTGTTTGGATAAGGGTAGAATCAACGTTACTTGTTCACGGATTTGCACGGAGGCAGTGGAATGAGGTTCGATTAGAGCGTCGTTGTAGGCTACAGTCAGAAAGTCAGCCGATAAGCCCCTTTTGCGGCCTCCAAAAATAAATAATGCGCCTTCGCTATGTAATTTAGTAATCTAAATTAGCCAACTGATCGTGGTTTTGAGAGAGAGAGGACACATATGTGAAACTGTGAGGTAATGTGGCTCTATAAAGTTAAGCGAAGAAACGACTCATGTCGCCTACACACGCTCCTTAAAAAAAAAACTGAATGGGGAAGTAGTCGTGAAGCAACTTGATGTCTGCAAGTGACGCGTCGCCAAGCATGTTGTCAAACTTGCAAACGCCAATGTGGGCAGTGTTTAACGCTGTTCGCTGTCTTTCAACGCATCAACTCTTGACAGCTATGCTGTTTGAGAGCTTTTAGAGAAATCAGCACTTTTTCTTCTAAATAAACATGATAATGAATTCAGATCCAAGATCCCCTAATAAACAGTTTTGCTGGGATTTTGAACTGTACTGGAGAGAGGCATCAGTGTCCATTTATTGTCCATTCTCTACATATTCTGGACACACAGAGGAATCGAAATTACGTTTCTAGCTATCCCACAGTGATGCACATGGTCAGGAGAGCCAGAGGTCACTGCGTCTGCACGCACCGCCTGCTATGGCATTCACCCAATCACACACCCATTCACACACCAGTGGAGGGGATTACCAAGCCAGCCTGCCACCAGGAGCAATTTGGGGTTTAGTGTCTTGCTCAAGGACACTTCGATGGGGTCAGGTAGAGTGGGGCTCGAACCTGCAACCTTGCAGTCACTGAACGGCTCCTCTACCACCTGCACCACCACCGCCCTTGCATTATAGATGTAGTTTGTCAGCACTGCACATCTTCATGTTAAAAAGCAAAGCAAGCAATGTTTACACGTTCACATCTACTTGATGTCCTTTGTTGTCACAGCCATTGAGTGACATGACCAACTTGCCCTTTGCAGCTGCAGTCAACCTTGGAGGAAGATGTCGGACAAGATGTCTAGTTTCCTCCACATCGGGGACATTTGCTCCCTGTATGCAGAGGGCTCCACAAACGGATTTATCAGTACATTAGGGTAAGTGTGAACATTCTATGGCCCTTGTCTCCCCCCCCTCCCCTCCACCCTCACCCCACACACTAACACCCACACCTCTTCTTCCATCTGAATACACATGGTACTGACATACTGAAAATATGACTTTGCTCAGAAGATCTAGTGCAAACAGCTTAGAGTGGAGGATGCCAGAGAAGTGGCAGCCATGCAGACGGGGAAGCTTTTGCTGTTTAATTCCATGTGTATATAATCCCTCTCCCCTCAGAAGTTGACATGACGATTACTGTTTGAAATGAACACTTTTCTTAATTTTGTCAGTGCAATGCAGAAGTAGAGGCATTTGCTGTGACGAATTGTCAATAGAGTGATGGATAGTCATTGAGAGACTGAGTGAAGGATAAAGAGAAGGGATTCATTTACATTTACATTTACATTTATGCATTTAGCAGACGCTTTAATCCAAAGCGACTTACAAAACGAGGATAACAATCAAGCTACATAGCAGAAACCTTAAGGAGCATAGTGCTAGGGGATAGTGCTTCAGTTCATTCAAGGACACGTGGAAAGTTTAATGTCACATGCATATAGTTACTGGGTGTAAGATGTGAAATTGTGTCTTATCAGCTAGGGCTGGGCGTTATATCGATATTTAATCAATATCGATATAATTTCAAACCACAATATGATTTTTGACATATTCAATTCAATTCAATTCAATTCAATTTTATTTATATAGTGCATTTTTACAAAAGGCATGTCACAAAGTGCTTAACACAAGAGGCCCAATGAGCAACAGGGGCAAGGAAAAACTCCCTTGCAGCGTTTTTTGTTTTTACTTGTTATGGTAGAGGAAGAAACCTTGGGCAGTTCCGACGGCTCAAGGGGCTAACCCAACTGCCTAGGGCAGGTTTTCAGTCTCTCAGATGGCGGATAGTCCACTATTATTCCATTAGATACACATTACAAGAAAATTTTGGTAAATAAAGTAATATAGGAGTCCCATTAGAATCCCAGGATATAGTCCCATGTCATTAGGCGCAGTCAAGCCAGGGGCCAGCTAGAGGCTGTATCGATCATGTCAGGGTCATCTGTGAAGCTGAAGGCAGACCGCCCAGGAGAGAGATGCAGGATCAGGCAGTGGAGGGCAGGGGTGACCCTCAGCAGGGAGGCAGTGGCATGGACAGTGGAGTGGGTTGAGGACCATTCAGGAGTGCCGCCGGATCACGTTGGAAGAAGGTCCCAGGAGAACCCAGGAGGTGCAGGCGCAGGCAGTGGAAGGCAGTGATGACTCACGGCAGGGTGGTAAAGGCATGGAAAATCAGAGAGGAGATGAGTTAGAACAGTCTCCATCAGATTTCAGAGAATGTGAGTTATATTGCATGTGAAACCATATACAGATGCTGGCTAAGTGAAACCAGAACAAATGAAACAGTGTTGCATCAGAGTTACCACATTGATCACATTTGGGGCTGACTTCAGAATACATTTTAGACAGCTTCATTT